>JAVQJV010097376.1:0-10466 GCA_036024995.1 Gadopsis bispinosus
CTGGCGACCAGTCCAGGGTGTTTCCCTGCCTCTCGCCCAATGTTAGCTGGGATTGGCTCCAGCCCCCCCCCTGCGACCCTTCGGGATAAGCAGTATGGTTAATGAATGAATGAATGAAAGAACTCATTGTTCATCTTAAACTACTGTGTGTGTCAAGACTGATCTTCCTTTCTACTACACATCTGAGAGGTCACTTGTCACTCAAACAGCACTGGTGGAGGTGGGACATCCTCCTGTAAGAAAAGCGGTTTGAAAATTAAAACATTTCATCGTCTGCATATAGATTGTATAGATTTTTTAAAATTTGATAAGGTAACAGATTATTGATTTTATAAGTGTAAAAAAATCACAAGAACAGAAGAAAGAGGATAAGATATGAGGATAAGAAGCATCATTTCGCAACAGGATTCTTGTGGATAAATAAGATCAAAATACACAGCCGAAGGGCAGCTGTGGAGGCAAATCGTTGCCTAAATTTTTTTCACTGCGATTTTATTTACTGCATCTTAAGCTCAGTCAGAACATTTGGACCTCGGCCATTATGTCAAATTGTACACAGATTGCTTTCCATCGGCAGGAATCCTCATATGCAGCAGAGCCCCATTGTTCAGATTCAGATACACAGCCACACTCGGTATACACACTGCTTTCTTTCTGTCTCACCCTCATACATATGCAGGCCTCATTTTGTACCCATCTCGCTTACAAACACACAATGCATCTGTCCTTCGTCACCTGCAGGACGATCTCTGCTTCACTATCCTGCTTGAACTCACCATTTATCCTCTGTGGTGCTGCTCTTGCCTCTTCCTCTGGGTCCGTCCATACGCTGGCACGCTGCGACTCAGAGCTCAGTCGGTCCGAACTTCCTGTCTCGGAGGAAGTGACCTGACCTGTATACTGTGCCCCCCCCCCCCCCCTCCCCCTCCCCCTCTTCTGCTGCCTTTTTCAGCCAGAAACACTTGCTGTGTCTGAATCCTTGCCTGGAAGTGGATGAGACAAGGTGGCTGCAGCTGCACTTTTGTGTTTTATGTATATCAGTTTTGAAGGCAGTGTGAGGCGCACATGTACAACACGAGAGGTTTCTGTTTTCACATAATAGATTAGAATCTCTGAAACATGCTTTTCTAGTCTTGTACTAAACAAATATTAGCTTACATCGCCTCCACCTTATCCGAGGTCAACCACATTAGCCCTCTATGTATTTAGCTAATTTAGCACCATATTTCTTACACACCTGGACACTCTGGGAGAAACCATATTGAGCTTGTTTCGGTTACCTGACAAACAGCAGTTATCGCTGCTGAAGGTCGAAACACGGCGACATCTCAGATTTCGGAAAGTGAGGGACAACACTTCTCGTTTGTGATCGTTTACAGACTTGCAGGATGTCTGAGCAGGAGCAATAAATACAAGGATGAGCAGATGCAGAGTGAGTGTGTGTGTGTGTCATTTATTTGCGTTGTTAACTGGAGAATTGTGCTTCCTGATGGCTACATAAATCACTGGTCCCACTCCAGATGACACTTGGACGCATATACAGTACGCAACAGATAAAAAGGACGTCACTGTTTTGAAACGCGTTTTATTGTTAGAGAAGAAATATGACACAGGTTTTAAATCATCCTCTCCTGTCTCTCTTCTCTCCAGGGTCTCCTCTCCGAACCAGGTGAAGCACTGCGAGCCCCTCTCCTCCCTCCCTCCTCCCCCCACAGACTTCACCCACTACCCACAAATCCCTAAATCCCACCTGGCCTCACCTGCCAAAACCCATCTGACAGCTGCCTCTGGCCCTCCCTTTACCCCATGGTGGCCCCAAGGCCCGCCCTCTCACTGCTATTGGCTGTCCTGGCCTGCACGGGGCCCGCGCGCCCCTCACCCCCCCTGCTGCTCCGGCCCCGGGAGAGAGAGAGGGACTCGGGTGGCGTCAACATCGCCGTGGTCCACTCTGGCTCCTCCCTGCTCCCGGAGACGGCGGTGGTGGGAGGCGCGGGGGGCGGCGAGCCAGGGCCCGGGCCGGGAAACGGTCCGGGGGGTGGAGGAGGAGGAAAGGGAGTAACGGACACAGCTTTGTTGGAAGAAGTGGCTGCGATGGCTTCATTTTCCTTCTCCTCTTCTCCATCCCTGTCACTGGCTGCGCTCGTGGGGGAGACGGTGATGACGCCGTCGGGTCAGGCCAACGTCATCTACCTGGCTGTGAATGAGAGCAGCCCAGGCAGCCTGCTGCTGCAGCTGTGTGAGCTGCTGGCCACCACACCACTGCAGGTAGACTACGCCATAACATGCACAACCCACCTGCCGCACAACTCTCCCACGACCTCACTGGCGCATTTCTGCATAGTTTGTAGCAGAGCAACTATCTGACAAGGATCAGGGAGCATTTCAGAAACGCTTCTAAGCAAAACATAACACTCCCAGAATGTGCAGAAAAAAAGAGAAGAAATAATGAATAGTAATACTGACGGTTCCCTCTGGGTAACTACCCCAGAGCTTCTTGGGTCCAAAATAACATTCCTACAACAACTTCTTAACGGGGATCTTTTCCCAACTATTCCAACTTGCTGCTTCAAAACAAGTATCTGCAGGGTTTCGTCCGAACTCCAATCACTGCATAATGTAGGCGTGATTTACGAGAAAGTTACTAACATGTCAGGTACAACCCTCACTCCCAAATGCCAAACGTCAGAGAGGAGTGAAGAGAGGGTTTCAGGCCATCTTTAAAAATCTTTCACTTTTTGTTTTGAAGCATACTAATAATATCCCCTTAAGCGTCGGAGCCAAAGTCTTCTAGCTCAGAATCGCATTTTCTCCATCAGACCATTAGCACGTTGATGTTGCCACGTTTTGCTTGTTTGTTCGTTCAGCTGTTTTTTACAGAAATTACAAACGGCCCCTTCATTCGAGCTCTGTGCACCTTTTTGGTTCATTCGAGCTTTCTTTCAAAAAAGGGGATTAAAAAAACAAACAAACAAAAATGAATCATTTCATTACACACTTCAACAGGAAAACACACGCACTTGTCCGTTTTTTGATGCCCACAAAAAAATTCGGACACTTTTTTTCCTTTTGTTTTTTAATATAACGGAAAATTGAACGACCAAAAGATCCACCTACCATTCATTCACGTTCAATTTCATTCAGTTTGTTCGTTCTTTCACTCATCCGCTCATTCATCCGTTCGTAGTACAACACTTGTGGATTGGAGCAGATCCGAGTCCCTCAACTCTGAGAGCTGCTTGTGATCTTACTGCCAGAGGTAATAACTCACAGTGCTCTTCATTCATTTACTCATTCACATTCATTCATTCATCCTTCTATGAAACATAGGCATTATTTATGTGTCTCTGTTTGTTTTCATGTCAGAACATCTGAGATCAAGAAAGATATTTAATTATTTTTAAGTAACACTTATTTCTCTTATTTCCAGGTCCTGTCTGTAGCCTATTTGCATATCAAATGCTGCCCTGTGAGAATTGAGCTGTCAGCTACGCTTAACTTCAATTTGCTCCCCCGAATCGCTACAAGAAAGCAAGCGTTAAGTCGTCGAGCCATCCTCAAATCACTACTGCTCGCATCGTTACAGAAAGAAATGGCGATTGCCAGAACTTCAGGCATTTATCCTGAACCCATTACTGCCGCTGACAGTTCTCTCTTGAAAGGTAATCGCGACAAAACGCCGGTTGCCAGAACACTCGCACAGACATGGCTCCTGTTCTAGCCGCGCCCGTTAGTGAGCCCATGTAGGAGCTGAGGTGGCCCATGAGCCAGGAGCTTATCTGTTGTTCCTGTGGTGTGAGGCAGCTTAAGCTGTACCGCTACAACACACACTCTCCTCCTGACGAGACGCCAGTCCGCTGCAGGGACTTAACTTCCGATTGTATCGCTGTTAAACATTGACTGCCAATCAGAACACCACAGAAGTCCCGTTTGAAAGAAAAGGGGGGAAAAAAGCAGTTGTTTCATGACTTCATTAAGCCTCTAAAACTCCTTGGCAAGATTCAGTTCCTTCAGATATTTGGTAGCAGGGTAAGAAAATAAAGCCTTCACTGGGGTATGTGCTGTTATCTTGAATACTGTGAACAGTGTGTGAATGTGCACATTGTTCTACTGTATTTTTCTCCCTCGTTCAGCCTTTTAATTTATTCTCGGGGTGCATAAGAATAAAAGAAACATCAGCTTTGATGAATAAACGTCTGACGAGGAGCTTATGAAATTGCGCCTCAATGAGGCTGATGTAATGCCTTTTTTGTTTGATGTGCTTTGATTTCATTGCGCAACCTTTTGTTTTACTTCCAGGGTTTGGTGTTTGAGGAGGAGAGACCGCCGCCGCCGAACCGCGCCCCTCTGGCCCCCATGCTGGAGTTTGTCTCCGCCCAGACGGGGGTTCCCGTGGTGGCTGTAGGGGGAGGGGCAAGCCTGGGACGAGAGCCACAGGTGAAAATGGATTACTTAATGTTGCATCATCAACCCTTTTAAATTTAATTTGGACTGATGCAAGAGCTGTCTGTGGCTTAGAAGATGTATTACTCTGAGAAATCAGTGATGCGGCTGAAGAACGACCGCTTGACCTCTACTGACCTTTCTGAGCTGGGACGTCTTTCTTCTTTTGTCTTAAAACAGTCAGGTGCCCCACAGTGAAACAGTTGATGCTTGCTGTCATCATTCCTTCTATTCGTACTGAAGGGGGACAACCTCCACGCTCCTCCTTTTTCTGCAAAAAATATATATACGTTCCAAAGTTTATCTGAATCTAATATAAATCTTCAACAGTCTGAGTTAATCAAATCAAGGGGATATCTTCCAAAGTTAGTCTTTTTTTCTTTTTTGTACAAACTCCCTCGTTTTGTTCCAGTCCTTCCACTGCAGCTCAACAGGGAAACACAAAGAGGAGATTCCATAACGGCACCTGACTGTTGTTTTAGGAACACCGTGAAAAACTGTGAACCTGTCCTTTAACTTAAGGTGTCATTATGGTTTAGTGACGGCTAATGCTGCTAGCTATTACAGGCTATGCTGCCATAAAGTAGATTATGTATTATATCAGTAAATTGCTGTCAAAAGTGGACATAGATCCCTTTTAAGTTCTATTAACGTGGAAACTACTGGACCAGGTTTAAAACCTTTGCTAAGTGTTGGTCATTTAAACTTAAAAAATAGAAATGGGGCCCAAGTTTAAAAATACAAGTGTCCCTTTTTAACTACCTTCTTTTTATTTTTCATTCAACCAGGAAAGCCAGCGAGGCTAACGAGTAGATCATTTAGCACACAGCCAGCCAATTAGAGTAATAGGGATTCGCTCATCTATTGCCTTTTCCACTGCGAGTCTATTTGAGTCAAATGTTGCTTGGATGGAAAAGCTATGGTCCTTTGACCTTGACCATTGTGGTTCGACACAACAGATTGTTTTGTTTTCTTTGGGGGGGGATTTCTGCCTCCAGAGTAACTCTGCATTTGAGAAATATGTGTATAACTAAACTGTGGTCCGTTCTTGATTGCCTTTTGGGACACTGAGTCATGCATGTTTGCTGATACGCGCCACAAATCAGTGATGCGCGTGTCAGCAGTGCTTCCTAAACTGCGTCTCGGGACACAACATCAGTCGTTGTTCATGGGGAGCTCTCGCACGGCCACACGAGCAGAGTGTTTTATTGCAGCTTCCAAGGGGACACGGAGATTTAGTTTTTGTGTGCCGGGCGACGCCACCACTCACTCCCAACGCGCCGCTCTAAGCTGGGCTAAGAAAAGCAGACGAGTTTACATCATAAACCAGGCCGATGCTGGTTTGATGTCTGACCTAGTTCAGCGCAGCGCAACCTGAGGTGAGCCCTGTCGACGCGGGAAGGCAGCATGGCGCTCCCTGAAGTTTCCTCTTGATCATTAATTTAAACACATGCTCACTTCCTCTTTGTTTCATGCTCAGAAGGAGCTGCTGGAAACTCTAGGCCATGTAAAAAAAAAAGTGCACGGTCATCCTGTCATGATAAGTCCTCTGCTTTATTGCAACTCCAACCCCCAACCTATATGGATTTTTCCATCCTGTTCTCCAGTTTGAACAAAAACTACGATAGAAGGAAAAGCTAAAATAAATGAATTCCTCTTTCAAACGGCGAGCTGCTCATTTATCCTGATTTAAATGTGACTGGAGCAGCAGAGAGGAAGGCGATCATTGTTTCTTTCATCGACACTGAAAGCCTTATTCAGAAGCCGAGGTTTTTTTGACAGACAGACTGTGTTATTCCGCCGAGTCTTCCCCGTCTCAGTAAGACTGAAGTTAGTCAGCCACGAGGCAAAGAAAGGAGCTGACCTGGATGTGAACCAGCTCAGACTGCTACCGTATGGACATGCTCACACTCTGACATAACTGGGAGACGCCGCCAGTCCCGTGAATAATGGTGATTCGTGTGGGACTCGGAACGTTTTTATATATATGTATTTATTTATATATAAAGTTTCATATTTTTTATTTGCTTTGAGTGAAGTTTATGATATTGCACCGCCACGCTTTAGTGGTGAAGGCAAGACTAGCATGCATGGCGGCGGTATCTTTATTTAAGTGAATTGGCGATGAATCACCCGCACGAATCGTACACCAGCAGCCTAAATTTGTGCGTGATCCGTGGCGATAGAAATGCATGGCAAAGGTAGCATGTTGTCTTACTAAGAGGAGCCAAGCTCTTCCTGGCCCCCCTGTAGTTCGCGCCCTGGTCTTGTAGGGTTCCTGGCTTGCCAAGCTGCCGTTTTTAGCTGACTATAACAAAGTGGCAGAATCAGATTAGCAAAAAATTAAGACCCGTTGAAAAGTATTGAAACGTCTTAATCTGCATTTTGCGAGGTTTATTATTTTTTAATAAACCTTGAATTTGGGTTGGTCACTACTTTATTCTCTTGGGTTTTGTTCCCTCCCGGGCAGATCTGAATTATGTCAAAATAAGACGGTTTTGTAATCTCAAAATAACTGTACTGGTTTAGGACTATAAATGTACGGTGCGTTGCTGATAACCAGTTACAACTTGTGGCGTTGCAGTTAAAATATGCTGAAAAGGTCTTAAAAGGTCTGGACTTTGACTTCAGAATTCCTACATATAACCAGGAGAGGTTACAGAGTTCAACCATTCTTTTATTAATTTATGTTGGCATTTATGCTACGCTAGCTGTTTGAAAAGAAATTCAAACATATATTTTAGATGCAAGATATCTTCATGTTCAGGCACGCTGGTGAAGTGTGGAGAGAATTTAGTCGTGAGAACTGCGTTTGTTGTACTGAATGTGTTTATAACGGAACATTTTTTATTTTTGTTAATATTATGTATTTAACACTCAATACAGACAACTTAAGGTGAGAGCTTGTATATAATCTCCCCTATAATTTGCAGAGATGTAGTGTCTGATCTTTGCACAGGAGTTTGCATCCAGCTCCAGAGTTAATCTTCTTTTTTTTTTACTTACCTTAAAGGAAAACTGTGGTTTATTGCAACATTGCAGCATTATTTTCATATGTCCGCCTATCGATTTATCTTTAAACCCACCAAAGCAAATGCTGAAATCTCGTAATGCGGCAACATCGCTAAAAATAGGTCAGACAGAGCAACAAGGTCGAGCAGCCAGAACTGATGAGGCTGATTTGTTACCAACTGTCCTCGTGGCTTCATGCCCTCCCTCTCCTTGCATTTAGGAAAGCGGCTCCATCTACCTCCAGTTCACCTGCTCCACCTCACTCCAGCTCGAGGTCATCTTCGAGGTGCTCGAAGAGTACGACTGGACCTCCTTCTCTGTGGTGACCACCCGTCACCACGGCTACGAGGACTTCCTGGCCATGGTGGAGGGTATGACGGACGGCTCATTCATCGGCTGGGAGAAGAAGAGCGTGGTTATTCTTAACGTGACGGACGACCTCGGCGGGGCCCGAACCAAACGGCTGCTCAAAGACAACGAAGCCCAGGTGAGGCAGAGAAACGCTCGTGTCAAATTTGACTGAACGCTATTACCTGCAGGGCACAAGTGTCGAAGGCTAAAAGCTGAAATTAATTTCTCTTGTGTCAAGTCTTACAATTAAATGTTTCTAAAAGCTGTAATATTCAATATTTAACCTGAGAAATCAGTGCTTCCGCAGCACCTGTCCCTCGTCTCGATGCGCTGTCTACCTCGACATGACTTCTTCTGTAGCCTGAGGCTCAGCTAACAGGCTAAAGGCTCCACCAGCCTCCAAGACACAGATGGTGAATGCAGCCAATCTCCAGTTTAAAATAGATCCTGTCCTCAATTGTTACCTCCTGCAATTAGCTGCAAGCTTCGCCTTGAAAATCACAACTTGCTAACTGTTGATCCTGCACGTGTCCTCGCAGGATCACAGACCGACTCTGGTAACGTAAGAATAATGTAAGAAATGGTGAAAACATTCACCTATGGGAGTGTGAGGAGGGTACAGTGTCACGACTGAATGTAAAAAGCCTGTATTCATTTATTCCTTCAGGGAATTCAAACTAAAATTGACTAAATAACTGTAAAAATAAATATTCATCAGTCCTTGTACAATGCACCGACTGAAGAAGTAACAAATAGAGAAACAACAAACAAGAAAAATCACATTGGAGACCATTAGAGTCTAACTGGAAATGACATTTTCACCACATTTTTCAGTCAAATATCACTATTGAGGTGATTGTCACATTTATATTTAATAACTGTATTATTGAAAGGGAAAAAACCAGATCTTTGGGCGACGCAGTAGAAGTCCTCCTGTAGCTGCCGAGTGTTTTGTTAGCAGCGGTGTTGAAGGATAAGGACCACACTATTCGTATCATGACATTTTGTAGAGCACTTTCGTGCGGCAGCTCGCACAATACAGGCGTCCTTGTTTGCAGATAGGAAGGACGACTAACGTGGGTTGGGGCTGTCGGTGTCGCCATCGGCCAGTGGGAAAAAAAATGGACAGTTAACGCAGTTTGAAACTAAATGGTTTGATTGGCTACGTGCAAACGAACAAAGGAATTCTGACGCCCAGTCATGACGCTAAAATGCCAAAAACAACAGAAGAAATGTCTCCCTCTCTGAGTTTCCCTCTGTTTGCTGTAGCAGAAAGCAGCAAAGCCTGGGACTACCAAGTTAGTTACTTTGTCAGATCAATACATAGTGCACTCATTGCACCTACAGCTATGACTTCTTCAGGCGTTTTAAACAGAGGAAGGATTTGAGGAAAGCTATAACATCTCACTTATTCGCTTGCGGTATAAGCCTTTATTTAGGGGAGGCTGACTGCGGACAAACTATTCATTTACACTGAGCATCCTGCGGGACCACGCGCAACCACGCACACCTGGGAGCTTTGTAGTGTAACTGCTGCTGCTCTCCGTGAACGTGGAGCATCCAGCCCTTCGCTGCCGAACGCTTCAGCAGGACGTCATCCAGCAGCCGTCTTTGCGTTTCTCTCCGGGAGCTCCGGCCTCCTCCCACCATCCGAAGACGTGCAGGTTAGGTTAACGGGCGACTCTACGTTAGGTGCGACTGTGAGCGTGAATGGTTGTCTGTGTGTACCGTACCCCCGCCTCTCGCCCAACGTCAGCTGGGATGGACTCCAGACCCTCTGAGGACAAGTGGGAAAACTGTACAGTGTCACAAAGCTGCAAACTTAATTTCCAACACTAAAGGAAAATACGTTCTGTGAAAGAATGTTATCTCTCGAGGGAGCGTTTAGAGCTTCTTTGCATGAGGTGTCTTCATTACATTAGCATTTCTTCAATGGACAAGTCCTCCTAAGTTATTTCCAATATGTCACCATGGCAAATGACACCATAAAGCCCTTCCCTTCTATCTAAGGCGTCTGATAAAGGGGCACTTGGGCCCACCTGATGGGGCTGTGGGGGCTCGCCAGACAAAAAGGTTGGGCAGTAACTGCTAATGCTTCTCAGTCTGCTTTGGAGGAGCGAAGATCAGTGGACGAATACGTCTGAGTGAGGAAATATCAGAGCGTCTTATGCAAAAGTCTGTTATCGGCTCAACACACCCCTTTACTGGAAATTTCTTAGTGACTGGGTTTTTTTTTTCCTTTCTTTCTTTTTTTATTTATTTTTATAAATTAAACTATTTTGATGTCGGCTAATAGCTATTCCTTTTCCTTGTCAATCATTTTGGCCACTAAATTCTGTCCACACATGAATTCATGAAAATGCGTAACGCTGAAACGCAGCCCCCGACGGTCTGAGCACGGCTCGTCAAACGGTCCACTTCAGGGGCGTCTTGGAGAAACTCTGTCCAGACCTGAAGTGCGAAGGACTAAAGTGCAGGGAGAAGACGTGCGGTAGGAAAAAAACTCTGGATTCACCGAGTTGTGTCGGCTCCTCAGGTATCAGCAGTGCAGATCAGCTGACGTGTCTGAGATTGATGAGACTCCCTGTTTGTTTGTTTTTTTTTGGTTTTCTTTTCTCCTGTTGTTTAACGTTGCTCACACCATTTTAAAAACTCTGCATGCG
>JAVQJV010097377.1:0-40098 GCA_036024995.1 Gadopsis bispinosus
CGCCCCCATCTTCTCACAGGTGTCTGTCATCACTTTGATTACCTGGGAAGGAAACAGGGCAAAACCAAACACCTTCCATACTCCCATCCCCCTCTAAATACCACGGCACGTAACAACGGGACAACAAAGCATTCAAGGAGCCGCATAAATGGAACCGTTTATTAACTAACAAATGACAGTGCTACATTATAGTTATGTCATTATAGTGACATATTATTTTAGTCACTGTATGGCATGCATATATTGTACCAGATATAGCTAAAAGCTCATTCTCACCTGTAGTCCCTGGGCAGGTTACATAGCCAAAAGAGTAGTTACAGTAAATAAATCCTTACACTTTGTAAAAGCAGACCCAATAAAACACCATACAATATGTCACCAAATATGTCACCATACTGACATTATTACGGGGTCATTACAGTGTAATTACTGTTATCTAAATTATGTAAGACTGCATGGTTAGGCAGTTTTAAGATTTGTCTTTTAAAAATTGGATCTATTAAAAAATTTAGTTTGTTATTGTTAACAACTGATTACAATCTCCCGTTCTGGGGATGGATTCAGGTCTTTTATTCCCCAGACCTTTTAAGATTTTATTTTATACTCAGTCATTAAAGATTCTCCACCAGGGAGAAAATCCTTAATTCTACAGCCTCTAAAATTAGAATGTCACCCTACCATCCATAGGTGCCTATAATACCCTCGAGAATCTATTGCTGATGTGCAATATGCTCATCCGTCTGCATACTCATAAAGGAACAGGCTGCAGTGGAGGAGAGTTGCATAACAGATGCAGGATGGGGAGTTGATGACAGTCACAGCATAACTTGTCAAGTTTCTCTAACCACTGGATACATTTGGGGTTTTATAGATGAGCTTAGTCATATTTTTCTTCTTCTTAAAGAAAGCAAATCATCACAAATTAATCCACGAGCATGCCCTTAAATGTTCCCATCAGTTGTAACCCTCAAATTTCACTTGGTGGATATTGAAATGTGCAATAAATCTTTTACTCATAGAACAACAAATTCCTTTAAAGCTGGAGGACTGAAGCATTTTTAGAAAAGCCTTATTTTACAGCTGAGTATGGTCTCCTATTTAAAGGCCTCATCTGCCAACATATTGAATATATACTGTCAATGTGATCTACATTAACATATGTAATGAAACAGTGAGTGCAACATTAAAGGTCATGATATTTGAGGTCGTTTGGTGCCAAAGACATCACACACAAACATTCTTTAACAAATAAATAAATAAAAAACAAAAAAATTTTTTTCCAAAGTTTCTCTTTCAAAGGGGTTGTACGGTTTGTTGGTTTTCTCTCCGTCTGTAAAACAGAAAAATTCACCGTCCAGAAAAATCCTTGGCAACAGAAAACAGTGCAATATTGCACATGGAAAGGGAAAAATGTGTAATTGCGTGCATGCACTACATGAACAACATAAGTCTGCCAAAAGCCTGAGGAAGTGGAGATATGTACTTTCTGGAAACCGCAATGCTCTTCTGGTTATGTGCAGTACAGAATTCATTAAGGGTTTGATCTGTGCATTTCTGTGTTAATTGCACCTATTAACATGGGAAAAAAGATTTGCATATATTCACATCATGCTTGTGAAATGTGTAGGTGCTTAATCAGCTAAAACAGATTTTGTCACCCTTTATTTGACGGAATGAACTTGCAGTCAGAGAGAGCAGACATGACTTATTTCAGATCCCAGGAGACAGCGTGGCTCCTTCTGTCTGTGCCCTGGGGCATGCTGGGTACTGGGCAGGGCTAGACGGCTCTCAGTGTGGCTTCTGGCCACATGACGCCTCTCTGCTATCAGGCTGACAAGCCGAGTTTTCACCACTTGTTTGGGTTTGAGCATCAGCGTCACAACGTTTGCCTGCAAAAATATATATTTTATCATACAGTGCAGTCAGAAGGTTATGTGTTTCATTGTTTTGTCTCTGTACTGCAGCACACTTTATCTACATTTAAAAAATGAAAGTCCAAACTTGAAGTTGTTTGTATCTATTTTGGGTGGATATTTTTATTTAATGCACAAGCCTGATGATGAAGCATTTGTGAAACGCGCTGTTTGTACTTTGCTGAAATAAATGAAAGCTTCTTAAGCTTCAGTGTGCAACACACCCTTTTCTCATTTTGGATTCCAATTGATCGTGTGTTTCATTTCCCTAAGACCAGACTGAAATCAAAGAGCACATGAAACAAGCAAAAAAGTGAAGACAGCTGCAGCACAAGAGTGGCAGAGCATTACTGAGGAAGACAAAAAGTAGCCAAATCCTCAATGACTAGCTAGACTGCAGCAATACACTGAGGATATATGCAAAGAAATATAAGTATGATGACTTTAAAGCAGTATTCATTGATGTTTTTGAACACTTGGGGGCAGCAGAAGAAGCCGAAAACACAACTCTGACATTACCGTGTGAAGTTGTGGCAAATGTGTTAGAAAACAGTTGCCATTTTTTGCACATCCGGAAGTCACTAAGCAAGCAGGCCGCTGGTTTCAGGTAAAACAGCTCTAAAAACCAACTGCACACTACCTGCTCGGCACCAAACAGCACGTCAGACACCGTTAGCAACTAGCTAGTAAAACAGTGGCACATTTAGCTGCTAAAGAGCCAGACATTTCCCACGGGAGTTGGTGGAGACTAAAAACAGAGCTGAAAGGAGAGTGAATATGAAAGGAGAGTGAATATTGCACTTACATTCATCATGTGGACAGAAACCCGATTCTAAATGAATGCTAACATTGCTCCGTAACTGCTGGATGGGTAAATACGCAACTGGTTGCTAACAGGTTCACCATATCAACTTACAGGTGATATGATGTTCACAATATGATGTTCACAACACAAAACAAAGAGCTGAAAGAAGCAAAAATTCTCTGCAGAGCCAGGTGATACTTTTTTTTTGTGGGTTTTTCGAGCCACCGTTTTCACATGGAACATGAGGAATTGTTCACATGAAAAATACTGATCAGTGCAGCTTTAAAATCAGGATACTTGAATGAGCTACATTCCCCACACTGTTCATATGATGTGGATGTAAACACACTCATATTAAAGCTGAGAGCCAGAAATTTAGCCCCATTTACCCCCATTGTTTCATCTCAAATGTGCTGGAGTACTTAAGGACCCAAAAACAATCTCCGTCTTAATAATTTTTGACTGTAGTATATATTTTGTCTATTTTCTACCAACAAGAAATCAAGGAGGTGGCTCTCAGCAACAAGCAACATTGTGCTCTTGTGTGGCAATCATACGCAAGAGTGAAGCTAAACCTGCAGGAGGCAGCGCCCACTGGCACTGGCACAGGGGTGAGGGGGTACAGTGTGGGGTGTTGGCGGACTCTCAGGTGGTGGTTGGCAGGAGAGCCCTAAGTGGGTTTTGGCTGAGGCCGGCTGCCCCTGTGGTTAAAGGGATTACACGCTGATCTGTGCCTGGCGTAGGGCAGAGGGCTGATTAACACCACCACAAAGTTAAAAAGCTCAATCTGCGTGAGTGCGGTGGGATCAGACGGCCTCTTCTCACTTCCAGGAGGAGGAAGTGATACGGCGCTGGACTGTCATAGAGACAACAGAGGAACAGACACCAGGCGGGCTTCAGCGCAGAGTGGAAGTCATAATGAGGCGATTATTTACCTGCTCTGATGCATGGAGGTACTTAGGAAAAAGCTCCAAGACAAGCATGAGCACGAGGGTTTTTTTTTTACTGCTTTGTTCTGCTGAGGTTGGGTTTTGCTGAAAAATAAGATGATTTTTGAGATATAAAACAGCGTCTGTGGTGCAGAAGCACTTTCATATGAACACATGAGCTTCATTTGCCAGTGTACAACAGAGCAAGTCAGTTCCAAGCAAAAAGACAAATGGAGTTTTTAAACCAGCTGGTTGCTATAGAGACATACTTTTAGTATCAGTCACCTGCCATTGGGCTACATGGGCAAAGGGAGCGCAGATGTTGTGTCACTAAAGATCAGACACAAAGCAGAATGACTACCAGGACCATCAAAAAAATGTGACTTCAAAAACAGATTTTAGATCATACACAAAGTAAAATGACAAGATGGTATTTCCAAAAAATTGAATATATACACCTGACAGGTGATCCTATAATGTAATGAAGAAGGTAATTCTTATCTGTGAAGCTCAGCAGCCTTGCAGAGGTTTGGGATAAATCGATGAAAGTAGGAATATATTTCCAAGACAAACAGAGCCCAGTGTGTCATTTAGCATGGAGAGGCAGGAACAGGCCTGCGGCGAATGACAGGCAAATCAAAAATCTGAGAGAGGGGAAGACGGATTCTTTTGGACTGATTCTAATATACACTGAGGGCAACATATTGGGTTTTAGATTCACAGCCCCATTTGTAAAATCTGAGTACTCTCAAGGCTGAAAGATTGTTCTCACCTTCATTCGTAATTACCTTTCAAGATTAGTTTGCAGAGAAACATGGCCATACCAACTGAACGTCATCCGTTGTTTCCTGATGGGACTAATGTAAAGTTACAATCCTTGTTGATTTGGTTGCTGGCAAGTGTGTTTTGATTACATAGTTTACAGAGTTGTGTATAAAGGTTTCATGGATGTATTAAAAGTGCTGGATACTCAGCCTTGCTGCCCCAGTGGTCACTCGCAGTACTGCAACAAAAAAATGAGCTCAAACTGTGGGAAGAGATAACCGAGCGTGTTATTTCGGGCTCTGAAAGAAATCCAGCATAAAAACTTTAAACTGAGCAGGAAATTAGATGTTCTCCCACGTTTCGACACACTGTTCGAGTCTGATAAGCAATGGAGACGCCAAAGTCTGTGAGAGGCCGAACCAAAGCCAAAGGCAGCAGATGTTCTGATAAGTAAAAAAGCTACAGAAAAAGAGCTGGAAGAATTTGTCTTGGTCGCAAATGTGTGTGCACAAGCTCTCGTGTGTTACGTGGACGAGGAGCACTATGTGTGAAGATTTGTCTGTAACTTAATGTGCAACAGAGAGAATGAGAGAAAATCCATCCAAGTCAGAGGCTGAGACGGATGCTAACGTTAAAATGGAGCCGTGGCTAATCGACTCTCTGGGCTCTGGCTTTATTAGATTAAAAAAAAAACAAATCAGAGGGAGAGCTGTAGAAAAGCCCTGCTATTGTTCAGCTTTGGAAAGTCTGTGGATGGCAGCCTGCAGGGATCCATGATGGCTTTCCTTACCTTTGATATGGTGATTAACATTTGCCTCTGAGAAACTGAGGCTGCTGCTCCGTCCAACACGCAGCCGTGGTGCTTTATAAAACACAACATTGTACAAATTGTCAAACAAATTGTCTATGACAAATATGCTACCAATGAAAGAAAATGCTGAAAACACACTAACATTTAATATTAGGCCCGTCCAGATCTTCATTTTGATGGATGCAGACGTTGCGCTCGAGTTGGATGACGCAATGGCAGCTTTGATCAGCTGCAGCCTTTGGAGCGAGATCACTATAGCTTAAGATGTTGCAAAGGAAAAATGCAGCTGGCTTTGTTGAGGGGAAAAACTAATTTCAGCAGTGTGGGAAAATATAATCAGAGTCAGATTGCAACGTGAATCCAACACTTTAAAGAACATGTGAATAGTAAGCTAGACTTTGGATTAAATACTTCAGTTGTAAACTTAACTCTAAAATAGCCATTAAATTACCGTTTTGAGAAATGCACGTAATCAGTTTCTTGTCTTTTGCTGAGAAGATTGATAAAAAAATCTCATATCTGACTACTAAGTGTGAAGCTACAGCCAGGGGAGTTAGCATAGCTTAGCATAATGATTGGAAGAAGGGGGAAACAGCTAGCAGGGCTCTGTCCGTGCAGCCTCAAAGCTCACTAACTCATTATTTTGTACGAATTAAACAAAGAACATATAACATGTTAAACAGTCTGATTATTACCATAATGTCTAATTATTACTTTAAATATGAAAGGGCTGCATGAAAAACAACAAAATCTGCCTCAGTGAGAGAGTGTGTGAGTGTGAGAGCAGTGAGTGTTAGAGGAGGAGGTATATAGACAGATCCAGGCCAGCTGACTCCCCCTGTTAGCTGGTCTCCTGTCTTCAGCTTAATATTGGATAACATATGAGAATGGTATCGATGTCCTCATCTTACCCTCAGTAAGAAAGTGAATAAGCGCATTTCCCAAAATGTCAAACTGTTTGTCTAACAGAACAGGCTTTGTGACAATAAACAGCTGAGGTAATGAAATACAAGAGCGGATTAATGGACCTGAAGCTGACCAAAATGATAAATCGTCTCCATTTACAAAAATGAGCGCCACAGGGTCACCTTGGTCCTGAATTTTCACGAATTCTCAACTCTCTGAGAGGCCATTTGAGTCAGTTACTTCAGGAGAAATTAGTCCTGAAGCCAAAGTCTGACTAATCCTGTTGAAGTCACTTGAAATATTATTGAAGCGAATTAACAGACGGAGACCCTGACTGACCAAAGTGCCAAGAGGATTTTATGTTTTTCCAGGCCACTGATTTATATTTTATTTTGCTTTGTTCATTGAGGTCTGACCATGGATGAATTAGCACGAGACAGATTATTTTAAGTAGGCTGTGAAATATATGGCCAAAGGTATGTGGACACATTACACACATGTATGATTGTTGAACATCTCACTCCAAAACCATATTAATCATTAATCTGCTGCTTTAACAGCCTCCTCTCATTTGGGAGGGTGTTTCTAACAGGTTTTAGATCCTGGCTGCAGGGATTTATTCCCATTCAGCAACAAGAGCAGTAGTGAGGTTGGCCACTGATGTTGGGCGATAAGGCCTGGCTCATGGTCGGCGTTCCATTTCATGCTAAAGGTGTTGGATGGGGTTACGGTCAGGGCTTTGTGCAGACCAGTCAAGTTCTTCCACAACAAACTGGGGACACCATTTGTTTATGGACCTCGCTTTGTGTACGGCGCCATTGTCCTCTTTGAAACTTCTCCAAACTGTCAGTACAAAGCTGGAAGCACACTTTTGTCTAAACTATCTTTGTATGCTGTAGCACTAGGATTTCCCCTTCATTAGAACAAGGGGCTTAGCTCAAACCACGAAAAAACAGCCTCAGACCAAAAGTGCCCAAAGGTATGCAGAGAGAGTGATTTAAATATTTACCCTTAAAACATCTGATTGGCTGAACGCACCACTTACTGCGCTGTCAAATGTCTTTGCTTCTGATTTCCATACTATTATATACAATGTCTTTGAAACTAGCTACCAAAATCTAATCTATTTCCTCAGCTACTTAGCTGCTAAATGCTCCACAATGTTCACCAGCTAGACTGTAACCGTGTCTGTGGGTTTTTAGAGCTTTTTCGCTCTACACGATGAGAGTAAATCAAAACAGTAAAGTTGCAATGAAAAACACTATGAACGTGCTATTAAAGCTAGTTTAGTGGAGCAGCAGATTCAGGTCATTTGATTTTTCAACGTTATAGTCACTTTAGTTTCTCACCTGATGTACAAGTTTACCCCAGGGTGTGTCAGAACACTGTGACATCTCTGTTGGGTGTGGTTACAAGTACAACAGAGCAGGGATGCTGGTATTAAGCCTGGTATTAAGGGACCCTTTAAAGACCCTTGCCAATGTGTTTCACCATCATACTGACCTTCCCACCTTGTTGTCCCACCACCCTTGCAGAGCATCGCCACCTGGGAGTCAGAGAACAAGATGTACTGTCAGCAGGCTCTGGTGGATGGTGACGGCCCCAAAACCTACTGGACCCGGGAGCTGAACGGCGATGAGCTCACACTGGTGAGCACACAGCAATGACTCATAAATCTTACTGAAAGCCTCTTCATAGATTACTGCTTAGGAAAGAGAAGAAATAAAAAGACAATAAAAGATTAATGAACTTTCGTTTCAGGCCTTCGCTTGGCTCAACAAAGAGAGGACAAAAAATAGTTTCCTAAAGGTTATTCTAAGTACAGGGAGCATATGATCTGATGGATAGGAAATCTGTATGGTTGTCTGTTACGTGGCTTGTTCTTATTAAGACTTCAGGAAGACATCAGGTGCATTACGGTGGGACTTTCAAGCAGCTGGTGTACTCTCTTTTGAGAAATGGTTAATGAATCGAGGTAGGCAGTGCATGA
This sequence comes from Gadopsis bispinosus, assembly GCA_036024995.1. Lineage (NCBI taxonomy): Eukaryota > Metazoa > Chordata > Actinopteri > Centrarchiformes > Percichthyidae > Gadopsis > Gadopsis bispinosus. The sequence continues at coordinate 8,120 of JAVQJV010097377.1, forward strand.
AGCCACCCTGGAGATTCATTCGTAAAGGAAATGAGAGAGGCCGTTTCCCAAGGAACCGAGCTTTCATCCACCCCGTGGAGAGATGTGAAAGGAGAACAAGGGAAGCTGCTACGCTGACATTGTACTAATACCCCCTGTATTTAACCAGATTAATATGGGCAAAAGTCAAAGGGTCTACAGACCCTCAAACGATGTACAGGGGAGAAGTCCAAGACCAATAGACCGGACGAACAGTTCTCAGGGACTCAACAGCTTTGCTCTCTCGCTGAACAATCCCACGCTCCGATTTGTTGTTCCTCGATTACTTGTAAGATGACTGTCCAAAAGGAAAGCTTGAAACAACAATACAGAAGGTTTAAATGTTGAAAATGTAATCACAGGATGTTTGCATTGCTTTATATTGCCGGCAAGAAGCAAGAGCAGCTTTAATTGTGTCTTCAGTGCTTAAATAGTATCTCAATGTGCCACTGTTCAGACTGAGAAGAATCCTGAACATATGAAATCGTCTGTTTGGGTGATAAGAGCAGAATGTGTTAGAGTGCCTGCCAGTCGGGAGCTGAAGCATTCATGCACTAATACGATTGATCTGGCGGAGCTGTGACCGAGCTCTGTGCTCCTCTGCTCTTCTCGCCTCCATCCTCGCTGCTGTCACACCATCATACAACCCAGCAGATAGACAACGTTCACAGTGCAGCCCGACTTGACTTTTTTCTAATCAGCATCGCGGAGCCGCATTCTCCCACATCATACTACAGAATAGGTCAATGGGATGAAATTGGTACCCACTGAATGCAGGTTGCCATGACAACACTAGCAAGTAAGTCTTGTCATCACTCACCTGAGATAAACGGCCCTAGTTTTGGTGTCACAGCAGCTTGATAGTGTTGGTCTAAGCATGAAGGGCGACACTGTGGAAAGAAAACGAAATGACCACTGAACTCCATTCAGTCAAAAGTGAAAGCCACCATGTGTGAAACTGTCATCTCTGTCTCCTACAAATGATGTTTATATTTCACTAAATTGTTGTCCCAGTTATGTTGTGGTAGCAAACATAATCGCTGCTGGATTATGTTCAGAGGTGACGTTTTATTGAGTGGTTGAAGCTCACCAGAGTCATTGGGAGGACGGTCAGGGTGGATGAATGGCATAAAAGCTGCATGACTTTGACACACTGGAGACCAGAGATTGCATCCTGAGTGCCGTCTCTGGTTGGATTTAGGCAACAAAAGAGCATTGGCTAAGTTTAGTGAAAGATCATGGTTTCAGTTAAGCGTGTGTCGTGTGTTTCAAATCACTACAGACCTTTTTGTATGAAACCACGCCCTTTCCCTAACCGTAAACAAGTGCTGCCAGTGCTTAAACGTCAGCATAAATGTTTAAGAGTGCTGCAATTGCTATCATTACATTAGTTATTTTGGAAGAAAACAACCAAAATACATTGTCAGTGAGTATTTTAGTAGTCAGCAATCAATATCACAATTTATGCGACTTATCAGATACAATAATTTTCACAATAGTCCCTCATTCCTCAATATTTCCTCATTATGTTAATAGAAAATGTCATTCGGGCTGCTTTACATTTTCTTCAAAGCGTATTTGCTGTTCAAATTAGTTTCATATAAATTTAATTTTTAGGAGAAATCCAATCAAATACACGTATGTCAAGGCTAAGCTCTCCTCTTGTCAATATTTGACCATGATTGAAATCTCATCAACTACTCTGCTAGATGCTCAAAGTAACAAATCAGCCCAATATCTCATCATAAGTTAGGAAATGTCATCAGTGCAGTTTTACAGCTTTGCTAAAGACACCTGCTCATAAACCTGCGCGCCTATTAGATTGTATGTACGCTGAATATTATGGTGCTGATTAAATACTGTATCATTAAAAAGCAGGAATATTTTAAGCCTCTCTAGAGATAAAGAGACATGAGTCATCTTTGTACCCAGACAACGTCATTCTTCCTTAACAAACAAGTGGAAAAACCAAAACCAGACAAAACACTGTCTGAATCTGAATCATATCTATCTGCTTCCAAAAATGCCCCCAGACACAGAGACATCCAAACAATTGCAGGGCTTCAGCTCGAGACTCAAAGGAGGACTAGCGATCATAACGCAATGGTCTGATTGTCAGTGGCAGTTCACACTGGGAGTTGGGGCACATTTCCATACGATTTGCATGATCCGTTTAATTGGTTTAGTCTGAAAACACTTTAAGGGCAAAGTCGCACGGATTTTCTCCACAGCCTGAAATAAAAATAAGAAAACGATGGCACATCAGAAGATTGGACTCGGTCACTCCAAGCTTGTGCATTCATGGGACGCATAAATCAGTTATTAAGCAGTTTCCTGTAGTTTCATCATCACCAGTTTGCAGTGTGACCTAGATTTATTGGCGTCATTTTGACTGTGATGTTGTGACGCATACATCATTGTTTAGTGGTATTTCTTCGACACTTTGCGATTTAGTTGGACAGTTTCCTTCACTCAAACCCAAAAGTTCTTTTTTTTTTAAAGTAGGCCTACGTTTTTGAGGGCAGCAAAAAAGAGTGGAGAATCGTGAGGGTCCAGTAAGCCTGAAACAAACTGGTTTGTACAATGTGTTGTCTAGGCCTCGTCTAAAGGCTAAAGTGTTTATACCTGATGTGAATGGTCGCATACACTGCCTCTCTAAACTCTCTTCTTTCTTTTTTGTCTGTCTTTTTGTAGGATAATTAGTACACATGGGGATAAGGGCGCACACTTGGACAGTCTCTACTTGAAGGCGTTCATTGTATACTTGGTCGTACGCGCAAAAAGTGAAAAAAGCAATTATGTAAAGTGCAAGAAAAGAGAGCTTGAGTGCCCCCGTGCGTCGGCTTCCCTGCAGCGTCGACGCACTCCATTCAAATGAGTGCGGGCTGTGTTTTTTCACACAGGATTGCTGTTAGTCCGAATGCGGCCTTAGACCATCCCTTGATAGCTGAGTGTAAGGGCTAATCAACAGCAGGTGCTTAAAATGCAGAATTATCTTTCTGTTTTCTCTAGACGTTTGGGGCCGATGACGTAGTGTGCACACGGATTTACGTCCGGGAATGAAGCTCTGCAACCTGAAGGCGAGGCAGAAACCCAGTGGTACCACGACTTGTTTAAATCCCACAACGCTCTGTCATGCTAACGCGCTAACACATTTGCAAAGTATCCTGTGTAATCTCTCAGCATAGTCTCCACAAACAATAACAATGTCTCTGTAATCTGGTTATTTGTAGTGAATATAGTGTCTGCAGTACAGTCGCTCGATATGTCAGTGTCCATATCTGCAACCTTGGAGTCAGCTGTTTATGTAGGATTTAGTCATCACTTGCATTGATTAAGTATTCATGTTCAATGACAGGAAACAATAAAAAAAATTGATCAAACCGTATGAGAGCCTTTCTTGATGACATGCATCTCTGTTAAAGGTACCCTGTGGAGTTCACGTGTAAAATAAAAAACAACAACCCATCTTTGAGGCAAAATGAGGCAAAACAAACATGATGAATACATTTCCTTTAACATAAAACATTTGCAAAGACAGTCTTTTGATTATTTTGGAACCTGCGTTATTTACATCAGCTTGTCTTCTTCTTTGCCTCCTATTCTTGGTACACTGTTACATTTCTTGACACATTACTGCCACTTACTGCCAATCGGTGGAATAGCGTGTCTTGCATGCACTACACGTTTGCGAAAGTTTCTATAACATCAAACTCAATGGTACCACTGGTGGTCAAAAACTCCACAGAGCATCTTTAAATAAACACCAATTAGGTTTTGAAGTTCAGATGTCATCCTTTACCTCGGAAACAGAAGTTGGCAAAATATTGTCACCTCAATGTTCATTTTGTAGCTGCTCTGGAGATTTTATCAGCAGAAAAGAGTTTGCCCAGTTGTTATGGAATTGTAAATATTAAGAATTTTTGGACATTTTAAAGCACTTAAAAGGGTAACTTCACAGTGATCAGCAGTGATGCAACGTGGCACTACAGTACCTCGCTACATCACAGGTGGGCGTGGTCACAAGATTACACCTGACCGCACCCTAAGTGCTAAGAAAAAATAGACAATGGGTTAATCTCCATCTGCTAATTGAAAGCTCGAGAGCAGCTACTAAATGGACCGTACCGTGGCATTGTTTTATCGACAAATATGTTTTTATGCTTTGTAATAAATAACAGGGAGAGCTGATCTGCAAACTCATTTTGGAGTTAAGATACAGACATAGTTAATAATTTAAATATTACCTATTGTGTAAGGTACCAAAAAGGCCTTGGGCTGGCTCTGCGACACTGGCTCAGGTCTTCACCGGTTTCTGGCTTTGGGAACAAAACATTTTCTTAGTTATAGATCAGGCTATAAGCAGGTACAATAGTGGGCATAAGTCTTGTTAATAACAATCAATCTGAAACCTTTGTATTATATATGAATACTCTTACATTTTATTCTACAATTACAGGGTATAGGCAGGAATCCTGAAGTTAAATTGCCAGACCTTTTAAGACCTTTTAAAGACCCAACATATTTTAAGACTGCAACACCACAAGTTGTAACTGGTTATCAGCAACACATCTTACATTTACAGTGCTATAAGTGTACATTTATTTATTTTGTATTGCAAAACAGTTTTAGTCTGACATCATTCAGATCGGCTGGGAGGGAACAAAACTCAACAGAATAAAGTAGTGACTAACCCAAAGGCAAGGTTTATTAAATGTAATAATAGTCACATACTCACACTCTCTCTAAAGTCTGAATCTATGCTCCAAAAAAGAATACCGCTTAAAATGCTTAACTGATTAAATACATTTTAATACTTTTTAAGACCCCGCGGATACGCTGAATTTAGGAAAACTGCATTTAACCACTGTGAGTCGCTTGCTATATGTAACCTGCAAAACCTCCCAACTCAGACACACTTGTTAAAAACCCTAAACTGCCCCTTTAAAAGAGCCTTGGGTTGAAAACCTCACCTCCCATCAGGCTCCAGCCTCCCACTCCCTGCTGCCATTCGTCACTTCGCTCTGCTTCTTCGCAGACAGTCCCGAGAGACACGTCTTTGTGTCTGATGCCGTTCTGAGGCAACAAGATTAAAGACAGAGTGCGGCGGCAAGATAAGACCAGACAGGCTGGAGCAAATGCAGTCAAAAGCTTCCAAACAGGGCCCTGTCGCTCCAGCGTGACTAATGCCACAGTTGCACATTTACATGAGGCGTCTATTCACAGAGACGGGCGACATAAGAGCTATCATTCATCGCAGTGGGTTTCAGATTCAGAGGAGTACGTGGAGGCACTTGTTATTTATTGCATGATGTATTTTGGAATTCAAACAGAAGTAGACGCGAGAAGGGAAGTTGTCCTTCTGTGACTCGCCCTCAGGGCTTGTCATGTGGAGGCAACATTATTGGAACAAACAGACACGGCAGCGTTGTGGTCAGTTCATCTATCTGACCTCTTTTGCTTCACTAGCCTTTCTAACCTGATTGCCCAGTGGTCTATGCTGCCCTTTGTGTCACCAACAAGGTGGTCTGATGGGAGACCAGTGATTCAGAAGGCAGAGAAGCCATAATGGAAGCAGGTATTTTTTCAATAATCAATCGAAAGGAATAATAGCTGAGGCAGTGTTAAAACATATGACTCAGATTAAAACATATGACAAAGCTCAGATGCTACAGCAAAGGTGGAAGTGTTTAGATCTCTTTTTTATGGCATTTTATTTGAACAGCTGACTCTGGAGAATGATATGAAACATGGGGGAAAGCGAGAAGAGGACGACACATGAAAGGGGTCTATAAGTGGCATATTTTTTGTAGAAGTGGAAAATCTTAGGACCTGACATAGCACCAAACACAGCACCCGAGGTGTGCTTGCACCTGTGTTTGGTCATTCAAGGTGGACTAGATACTCATGCAGATTTGTGAAAGAACCAAACTGCTCAGGTTCTTCAGTACAGTGAGTTTCTTCACCATGTACAGCAGGTTTTCGCTGGGGGAAGAAGGTTGTGGACTGTGGTGCCCTGGTGCTCTGATCATACTGATGGGAATGGAAGGGTGGATGGTTAGACAGGCAGATGGTAAGACAGTCAGCATGATGATGAATGATGCAAACTTTACACTCAATCTACAGTGCAGACATTTCTATAAATGTCGTGAAATGACCCAATGTTTCATGAAAGGATATTTGGATGTTTCATTGGATATTTGTCTATGCAGTAATGACAATTTACAGTACAAGTAACTGACATGTATCTGTTTTACAAAACTAAATGTGAGTATTGTTATCAACTACTGGCATTTAAATTGTCCTCTTTATTTGCTTGTAGGACCAGTACTCTCTCGCTCTTCTTCTGGTGAGATGGAGGTTATTTTGTGTGTGTGTGTCTGTGTGTGTTTTGCCATAAAGGGTTTTTTGAGGCAAAGAGAACTGGCTAACTAAAACAAATGAACCCATTCATTCACACAGGTTGAACTCCAGGATCCAAGTGGTTCAATTGGATGACTAAATCTATTCACTTTGAAGTATGAAGAAGGCATACGTGAAGTGACTGTATTCCATTTTCATAGAAATCTGGGTTTTTACTTCTTCTTCCTGTCAAATAATTTAGCCTTTGTCTTATTTAAACAGTGTTTCGGCGCTACTCAGGAGCTAATTTACTGTTTTGGCGCATGAGCCAGGCAGTGCACTACTGCCATACAAATCTTTCAATTGGGAAACCATCGCGGAACTTATTCAAGACACTTTCCCTGAACACATGAGTCTACGATCTGGGCCAACACAGCGTCACTGCAGTGAAATGTGTTGCAGCCTCACCAGCGGTCAGAGACCTCGGCGTGGACTACAGTCCTGTCCTGGATATGGCGAGAGAGTGGCACGACATCAAAAACGAAAAGAAAATCTGTCTCTGTCCTTCACGGCTGCCAGGGATTAAAAGGTTGTCCTTTCAACTCTTGGCCTCGCAAGGGCTAACGCACTGGCACGGCGACTGTTCCCATTCCTCAACGCCAAGGCCGCTGGGCCGAGTCTATACCACCCCTGCTTTTTGACCTGGTATCCCCTGAAAGAATAGGTTTCCTCCTCAGTACACCACAATGCTCTGGGAAGCAAGGGCCAGGACGCGCGCCTGCTGTGATGTTAATTTAATGACAAAATGCTGTTCAGATGGCAGGTCCAAAGGGTGGAATAAAGGGATTGTTGTGTTTTTGCTCTATTTTGTAGGGAAGGGGCCCCTCCGCCTGTCTTACTGCTCTCTTCTGGGCACCAAACAGTGGAGTCTCTGTGAGTACAGTGGAGCACAACGCCGCTTCCTAAAAAACAAAACAAAAGTTTCCCTCTTCTTCCCCAGTTTAGCTCCTCCCAGGGTTTGAGTGGGTTTTGGAGTTTGGAATGCTGCTGAATAAGGCCCATTGCGTTCCCTGCACAATAAGACCTTAGACTAATTATTGCATACTTTAAGGGGAAGTCCAGTCTCAAGCAACCTTGGGTTTTAATTCTTTTTAGTTTTTTTGTTTTGGCCACCATTCCCATTGTTAACAATAAGACTGAATGCATCAAGGTAATTGCTGAGGTGCGGGAAGGCGGCAACAACGTTAAATAAAGGTTCACTGCGGCAAGAAACACGAGCAGTCAGATGATCAGACACATTTCAAATAAACATCCAGGTTAGCCAAACTAATTTACAAGGGAAAATTAAGACAAAAACTAAAATTACTACCCGAACCGTTGCTGTAAACCATCGCCAGCATCATCACAGCTCACTGGAAGACTCCTTGATTAAACTTTGCCTTGCCATGCTTACACAGTCTTCAAATGCAATGAGTATTTTCGAAATTACTGCTGTTGTTACTGCGCAGATAAACAGACTGCACTTGGCTTGTTTGGGCCTTTCCACTCATCATAGCACAGGTTTTGGTAGCACTTTAAAATGAGGCTCATTTTGATCATTAAAAACCTTAATTTATGGATTACTAACAATTATAACTGCATTATTATGAAATTGAAAGGATACACACCTGCCAATGGGATTCTACACAAGCTGGCACCCCAAAACTACAAACCAACTACAAATTATATATTAAACATTGACAAACTATTAGTTACAATTTATAATCCCTTTATAAAAGCTGTCTTATATGAAAGTAGCACCAAAATGGTATTCGGCCTGTCATGAGGCTGCTTCAGTCAGTACAGGCGTCAAAAGTGTCCAAAAATGCTAATCGGTGGTATTTAAACCTGGCAGATGGTGCTGAGGCTGACGAACCCTCCACTCCGGTGCAGAAGGTGAAACATGCAGCACATTAACTTACATGTATTGGGTATGAACACCAAGGGATGATGGAAAAGGTCAAGTTTGTGTGTGTGCATGCGTGTCTGTGTGTGTGTGTGCTGTCACATTAAATTACCCAGCGTGCTTTGTGCCTCTGACGTCCCCGACGACTTTCATCTTGCGATATATTTAGTCACGCTTAAGTCTCGATAAATGGCTTGCTCAGGAGGGGGCAAGCATGTATTCAGAGCAGAGGAGAAGATGAAGAAGAAGACAGGAATAAACATGATGAGGATGATGACAAAGAAAACATTTAAATTTCATGCACCTGATTTAATATTCTTACCCCGAGCAGCTTTTGAGTGTATTACATTGTAATTACAAGATTATAAAGGTGGTGTTGCAGGTTTTAGCCCATTAACTGTGGTACTTTAGATTACTTTACTACTTTAGATTACTGCAGAGAATCTTTCCCGTGTCTGTGAAATATTCCTAAATATTCCTAAATGCAAAGTCCACATTTACCTCAGTTTTCAGACTGAATTCCTGGCTTCCTCCCAGTTTTCTATTTATCTCAGCATGGAATGATGACCAACCTGCAGAAACTCGCTTTAAATAGCACATTTTTCACATTTATGCCTTTACTTTTTGTCATTGTGTTATATTGCATGCAGACAGTGACTGCTTTAACAATTAATGCACTGCAATACGTTATGTTTCAAACAAACAGAAGCTGTTTTTAAGTCAAGACACAATCAAGTTTACATAATCCTATGTCGCAGTGTCAATGTTTGCTTATTGCTTGTCCCATAGCCATGCAATGCTTTAACTAGTAGACTTTCAAATCATGGATCTCGGAGGATACTTTTTCACTTTCCCACCCAGATCAAGGGATTTAAACTGCCAATTCTCATGTAACAAGCCTGAATTTTTTAAGGTTCGGTTCACCCAGAAATGTTTGCAGACAGTTTTGGTTTTATGTGCTAAGGTTCTGTCTCTAATATTTCTGCAACCACAACAACACAACCGAGGACGAACAAAATTTCATTTGTGGCACTAAAAGCATTGAAAGATTACATTTGGAAAAACTCAACATCTTTTCAGGAAACCTGTGTGCTTATTATTCTTAAAGGTTCCAGTGCAATAGCGTCTTTGGGCACCATAAATTGGATTCACCTCCACTGTACTGGGCGGAGGCGGACGTCTCAGATTTGGATATCTGCAAACCTGGACGAATAAAAGCAAAACTGTTAGATACACTAGAGGTAAGTAATCAATTGTTTATTCCTGTGTCTGTAGAGGGATCATGTATATAGGATGAGAATTTATCTTTAAAGGCATTATGTTTTTCAGCGTAAACTTGGATGTATAGATGTCATTTCTGACATTTAGTTACAAGCAGTGAGAACAAATCACCACGAGTGATTTTTCCATCTGTCATTGTTTTGATTATCTGCTGGGAAATACAACACCTGACAACAGCTGTAGAGGCCAACGGAGGTTGAAAACTTTCTGCAGTGATGCTGTGATTGTGATCTACACGTCAGTAATTCGCTTTGTGGGAAATATTGCAATAAACTTTATTAATATTTTGGGCAGAGCCGCAGTAAAACAGCTATGTCACTAAATCTAAACATGAGTCACTAGTTAGTGTTTTAATGCAATTTGAAACACATGTCCCGTTCATCATGGGAGAAGAAAATAAAGTTGACAGTAATTTAAAAATGACACATCACCACCACATCTGAGTCATACATCATCAACAATAAAGATGGAATTCTCAACTTTGAATGCGGGTGCAGACTCCCAGACTGCTGCTAGTGTTCATTAGTCCACTGTGATCATGTAGACGCCAGTAGATCGTGTGGTGCTTAATGGAGCATTTCTAATATACACAAATTACAAGCAGGCTGTTTTCTTAAAAATGCAAGAACAAGGCGAACAGTCTGCTAGCGGCTCAGTGAGGCTGCACTTAGCCACAGTGGTCCTTGAGCTAAATGCTAACTTCAGCATATGATCACAAAACAATACTTGTTCTGCAGGTATGATTTGTACCACGTGGGCCATTTTTGTTTGACGTGTTAGCATGCTAACAGTTGCTAGCACTACACACAAAGTACAAGTGAGGCTTCGTAAACCAAAGGTATTGGACGCTAAAGGTGATGGATGCTAAATGAAAACTAAGCAGTTTCCTGAGGCGGGTTTCATGGGAATCGATCCGATAGTTGCATCCAACAACAGTTCACTCAAAACCGTGAACGTGAATCCTCACGGTGGCGCTAGAGGAAAAGTCAGAGGATCACCAAAGTCAGAGGATTCATCTTCTGGGAATCATGAATGTCTGGACCGAATATCATTAAGCAATCCATCCAATAGTTGTCGACATTTTTCAGTCTGGACCAAAGCGGTGGATCGACTGACCGTCACCGACGTTGCTGTTGCACAGTGTATTTTCCCAAACCTGCAGCATGTAAAGGTGTAAGAACACAAGACGACGAGCGGACACAAGGCCATAAAAAGTTTAAAACTGTTGGAGAATTTTCTCTTTTGCTGGAACTGCAGCATGTAAACTCTGCTGTTCAGCACAGGAGCTTGCAGTGGTTATGTAAGAGTGCCAGACTCCACTAATCCTTTTATAGAGAAGAGGGGAGCCTGCAGGGTAGAGATTTCTCATCATCAAGACAAATCAGCCTGTAAAGTGGACGTCTCAGCTGGGCTGCGCTTCCACCACCGCACAGAAACATCTGCTCATATAGACAGAAAACAGCCTCTGGATACAGCGGGTAGAAATCACCCACCAAGACAGATGTGAGACAGATGAGTTGTGAAAACAGTGATGAGCGCTTTGTGTTATAAATAGCTGCTCCAATTCATGCTTTTTTTTCTTCTAATACCCATTCCAAAAATACATCATAGTTTTGGAAAATCTGCCCTTATTCAGCGACGCTGTGGATGTCTCGTGCACACAGAGTGAAAACCTGCCATCATGCAAATGCTGTTCACTTCTTGTCTTGGTTGCCAAGATTGTCTGCTCCACCAAGAAGTGCAGGGCAAGTATTCAGGGGTTTTGTTCCTCTTAAAAGCACTGAAGCCTGTAAAAGAGGGAAAGAGCCTGTTGAATTTTGAAAGAAAGCAAACGCTGTAAAAGCCCCACATACAGGAGTGAAGAACAGAAATCTACGTGGTCACTCTCAAGTGAGTTAATTGCTCTGCACTGTGAGAGCCAAGGCCTCCAAGCTTGAAGGACAATATCAGCTCTGTAGTTGTGAAAATAGTTCTGCTCTCCGAGTCAGAAGTCGCGGAAGTGCCGACATTGGGGAGCTGAAAGCCACTGAAAGTTCAGGAGTGTGCACTCCAAGAAAGAAATCACGCAGGAGAGCTTTTGTTTTTGGGGGGGGGGGGGGGGCTCCACACCCCCACACCCAGTGCTGCCTTTGAGGAAATCATTGTTAGCGCTGCCAGTGGGAGGCATGGAGGGCTCTGCTGGCATGTGTTGGCCTCACTCCTCGTCAGGGCCTCAGCACCACGACGGCCAAGTGGACAAAGGGTGTGTGTCTTTGAGTGGATGTGTTTTGTTAAGGGTCTGAGAGATGCAGGTACTGTAGTTTGGGTTTGGGACATGTTCAGCCTCACCTCTCTCTGCCCTCACTGTACAGTATGGGGGGCCACCCATACATGCCTGTTGGAGTCCGGGCCATTTTCCCTGCGGAGTTCGATTGTCCCCCGTCAGATCTGCATCTCACACAGATCTGCCCTGTCACTCTCAACAGTCACGTCAGGCCCCTAAAAACCTGCAAGAAATGATGTGTGAAAATATATTTCTTATTGTTGAAGAATAAGGGGTTCGAAGACATCCTGTTTGGCGCCTCAAGTATGCTGAAACAGCTGCAGCAAATCATTTTCCAGAGCCTTTTTTAGACTGACTTCTAAAAGGAAAGACATTTGGTGTGTTAAGATCCAATATGTGTCTTTTCCAGTTTCTGAACCAGTTAAAATACTGTATGTATTTTGTGTGATTGGGCCATGGGGAGAAAAAATATGGATTTTATTGCTTTAACTGGTGTTATGAAAAGTGACACTGGTCCAATAATCTCAGAGGGAAGAAACCAGAGAATCTCCAGTCATGATGACGTTGGAAAGATTACACACAATCAGCTAATTGATAAGCTGTAAATTATAAAGACCATAAAGCTGCAATAGTGTGTGCAAGATGCAAGGAGCTGTCTATGTTGGCGGACAGTTGGAGAACTCCCTCTGCAGGATATGAAGGGTATAGATCATTTGGTGGAGGTGTTCACTAAACACCACCTCCACCACAGCTTGAACATGATGCATGCTCCAAAATGCTGTTTAAATCCTCTCTGTCTCTACATGAGTAGATTTTAGGAAATTAAATCTGGGTTTCTCTGCAGAAAGGAAATTAAATCGGAACAATTTTAATACTACAAAGAATGCAATACCAATGGGGACAACATGGAATTAATTATCTAGAATTATTTATTATTAAATCAAATAGTATCCGTTCTTCCCAGTAGTAATTATTAATTAATTTGATCAATGCGACCTGGATGTGGATACGCTGCAGAAAATGGTTGCTTTAACAAATTGTACAAAAATCATAATTTTAAACTTTGACCATGAGCTTCCTCGCCTACAGGTCTGATGGTGCCGACTATGACTCCAGATTCATCAGCCTCCTGCAGCTCAATCCAGTGTCGACACAATCACACTTTTGGAAGTGTGTAACGTCCCCCGACAGCCTTCAATCGGATACAAAACATTTTACAACTAACGTTACTGCATACAGCAGGCAAGAGGCAAATATTGAAGGCCTTTGTAAATTAAGTTTAAGGCTATTTAATACCTTCTAAGGCCTTTAAAACAACAGATTTAAATACTTTTTAAGACTTTCCCAGACTGGAAATGAATGCAAGATCTGTTTTAAGCATTTCATAAAAAGGGGAAAATATGAAATATTTTGTACAATGAGTACATTAGACAGTGATCTGGTGTTGGTATACCGTTACTGGTGGTTATAAGGCAAGAAATACTGGCAATAATTCTGCATGCTATTACTTCTCACACCTCATGGACAGTTTATAATTAACGTAGCCTAATTGCACGTGAACGAGGCCTCTTGTAGCAGCAGGAACCATTTAGAAACTGCATCAGACAACAAAAAAACAACACTAATCTGTATATTTATTGTGTTGCATAACGGTGGCGGAGTGTTTGATGAGAGGTAAACAGAGAAAGTTCTTCTTTGGCTTCGGCCATCTTAACGAAGCATAAATTGACTGAAGGTAACAGATGAAAGTGTGAAGAAAAAAATAAATAACTTGACAACTCCACAAAGGACTCCGTAGGCTACAAATGTCGTTTTTATTATTATTTTAAATAATGTCTAAATAAAGGGACTAAAGACATGCTTTTGTGACTTCTTCCATTATCAAAAATATGGTGTGGTGGTGGTGGGGTGATGTTTGCAGCAGAAATCTATCCAGGGAGGGCAGCGTGCATCACAAGGTGAGACCGTTGTGGAGTCCATTCATCTGACTTTGAAATTAGTCCCACCATTGCCGCGGACGGTGTCAGGTTGTCAAACAAGGGGGCAGTGATTTTTACCAACCAAATGTCACATTCAGAAAAAGAAAAAGAAAAAAAGTTATTTTTTCATATATAAAAACTGAAAGACCTGGATACATTTCTACTTTTCCACATTTTTTACTACAGAAATTAAAAAGAAAAAGACATAAAGGAACACACAAAGGGTGGGAAACAGCTATTTTTTTTTTATAATCAACGCCCTTTGGTAAAAACTGTAATAAACGGTCTTGCGTTTGTCTTTTTCATATACATACTAACTTTAGCCATTTATCACTAAAGTCCACAGTAAGCTTGGAAAGTATTACTAGCACAACAACACAGATCTGTCATAAAAAGTCTGAGAATATATACAGTGTATTTACAACGTGAGCGGCATGTGGACAGTCCTCCCAGAATGAGACGAGTGTGTGTGTGTGTGTGTGTGGACAAGCTGGTGTACTGGTGGAGGGCAGTTTAAAAAGGTTGACTTCCAGGGCGGCGAGGATCATTTGTGTTAATAGAACTATATATAATATATATACACAACACATACACTGGAATACATGTCAGTATCTGACATTCACAAGTTATACAATTTTACAGTCTGAGACCAAACAGTGTTGTGAGGCTAATGTTTCTTTTTTGTGTGTTTTTTGTGTGTTTTTAACATAAACGCAACAGTGCTTTTTGATGTCAGCCCGACAATACTGTTTGGGGCTCAGGCACAGTTTCTAATAATGCTGCCACGTGTTTTGAAAAAAGGAAATGTAACCCTCTTTCCGTTTCGTGATAGGTACATAAATGTGATTTTGGCCGTAACGCAGGAATGTCTGAACCAAATCTGTCAGACTTTGTTGTGCTCCCCTCCAAACCTTCAATCCGGGAAACAAAACGACTTTTTCCTCTTCCTAAATAAGTGCACTTGTCCACCATATTATTTTCCATGGATATTGTAATAACACTAATATAAAGAAATCCCTGTAAGATTTGATGGAGCTCTCCTACTTGGATGGCTTCAGACAAAATGGTCGGTCAAAAGCTAAACCGAAGCTCAGTTGTGATGAAGTACAAAAAGCACCACTCTAGCTCAGGTCTGCGACTGGAACATGACGATTCCTAAGTTTTGGCACCGAAGGCCCTACGCAAAAATGGGCCCAGCTAAAAACGCTGGTAAAATCAGTAATCCTGCCGTCCCGGGTGCAACGTACACAGTCCCATGGCGGCCTTAAAAACACATTAATAAGCCCTCGTCCCTACCTCTACTCCTGACCTGTCTGACTTCAGACCAAACACTCCCAGAACCCCCCCCCCCCTTCTCCTCAGCTACGGCGCCTTGCTGGGCGCGCCGTATTTGACGCGGTACTTGTTGATGTGCATGAAGTGAAGGATCTCTGGCTGGCGGGCGGTGGTGCAGGGTAATAGGCCGTCACGCCCTTCGCCCATCAGCCACTTGTTGGTCTCGGCGCTCATGTCGCGGGTGACGTGCTCCTTAGCCCACGTGTCCACCCAGGCCTGGAAGCGATTGTGCAGCCGTGTGCTCACCCTCTCATGTGACTGAGGAAAAAAAAAACGAATCGGACATTCTTGTTATAGAAGGTAGACAATAGCATCTACACTCCCATGGTTAGGGATGTGACTCTTAAATACCTAGAGATGGTAAGTACATGAAACACATCTACAGCACTGAGTCCTCAAGCTAAACTCTACTGAATCATTACTGATTGGCTGAGTAGCTTTTTGCCTTAGAGCTCCCCTCACTGGTGACTAAAAGCCTCAACACCCGAGTGAGCTCAGCTGTGATACACAGTACGTTACGTCCTTCTATAAGGCTTTTAGCACAATAAACACAGGCCTGGTTTGTACTGATTTTAATAGTTTTGCATTGAAAACTAGAGGGAAAGATTGATATCACTCTCATATCCGTACGGTAAAAAGCTGAAGGTGGCCATTTCCCCGATTTCAGTCTTTATGCTAAGCTAAGCTAACTGGCTGCTGGCTCTAGCTACACATTTACCAGACAGATATTTTTTCATAAAGGTGACAATTAAATAAAAAAGGTAAATGGGTTTTAACAAAGGCCCTCAAACACCCTCAATGTTGCCCCCACACCTTAAACACAATCAGGGAGAAATCCCCCCCCGGCATAGTGAGTGAGGAGGTTATCTGGAGGCCAGTGAGGTGAAGCAGGAAAGAGAAGTGAATACCTGGTGAGCTCGCAGCAGGGCAGTGCGTCGGTACATGTAATCCTCAGACTTAAAGACGTAGACCATTTTGTAAGAGTTGAGTTTGAACATGCACTCCATTTTCTCCTTTTCCAGGGATTTCTTGCCGCCTTCGCCGGCCTCTTTGTCCAGCTGCTCTCGGCCCTTCTGGTACTTCCGGATCCGTCTCAGATTCCTGGTTACAAAGACAAACGAGACGAGGGCGACTAATGAGAGCCAGCAGGAACGTGTCGGAACAAATCCATCGGAGTTGATTTAACCAAAAGGACCCGTGTTCGACTTTTTCATTTGACTTTCACAGGAGGAAAAAAGATGCTGATCATTAAACTTACTTTTACAGGAAGGCTTTTATATAGTAAATCTGTAGTTTGTCTAGTTTCTATCACTTTTATTTTCACCTGCACTGCTTAATCGGGCCTTCTTTTTTTTTTTTTATCTACTTATTTGTCTATTTTATCTTGATCTGTAAAGCACTTTGTAACTGTGCATTGAATAGTTCTATACAAATAAAGTGTATTACTATCATCATCATCAACCTGTTTCTTCTGGGTCAAAAAAACTAAATAAAAAACTGATTTGCAAATTTGGCAAACAAATGACCTTCCGTGATAACTCACCTGGGAAGAAACACGGGCTTCTGAGCGAGGTGCTCCCTCAGCTCCGGTGTGGTGGAATCTGGGTTTAAGTAGCGTCCGACGTAATCAGACCATCGCTGCAAACAAAGCACAAGTTAAAAAAAAAAAATATAATTTAAAGACACAAATTAGGTTTAACTACAAACACCAGCATCACTAAAATGGTGGCAAGAGGTCCTTGATGAGATCTTATCTTGTATTTGAAAGTTCGTTCTTGTGTCCTTAGAAATTAAAATATATAGAAAGAATTGAGGCGATTCAGAGAAGAGCTTCTAAACTCGTTCCAGGTCTGACAGAGATGCTGTATGAAGAGAGGAATTACAATTTCCCCCTTTAATATACAGGAGACATAAATTCTGGTGAGCAAAGGATATTTTGTACAACTATAAAGATGATTTGGGATTATTTGCGAACTTATTGTGATTTTTTAAATAAGTGTATCGTGATGGGGTTTTTCTTTGGATGCATGTTTTTAAGTTGTAGAGTCTGGTGTGGAGGATTTATATGCCGTACCAGAAAACATTCAGTAAAAATGACTAGTGTTTCCACTCCTGCTGGAAAAGTTACTAAACAAAACACCTTTTATTCGCAGTTACTCACTGTACATTTAGTTCCCGCATATGATACGAATACCCAAATATATTAGTTATTATGACATAGGCAGTGAAATAAAAAGTAAATCATTCACGGACACCAAACATCACTGTGGGAATTTAAAAGTAGTCTAAAGCCAAACACTGTGGTTGGGAATTTCTACAACTCCTCCTAATTTTGTCAGTTTACCAACCATCACAGAGGCTCTGTCTGATTTTAAAATCTTAACAGGCCTGTAAAAAAAACAGTGGGTTTAACAGTTAGTTGGTTTTTCTTACCTCAGCTTCCATGGGCTCGTCCGAGTTCTCCTCCTCGGTGTCGAGCAGCTCCACTGAGAGCTGCACCTGCCCTCTGTTCTTCAGAAACATCACCTGAGAAAGAAACAGACATAGCAAGTGTGAAGCTAAAGGAATTCAACGTGTGAGAGATTATAAATAAAATGTTTTTAAAAAGCCAGGCTGTCTTGTCGGGGCATCAGAATAGCCAAGCTGTCCTTCCAAATCTTTCCCCAGCTCGTTGGATCTGGTATTTCTTGATTCATTTTTCGGACAAAACTGGATAAACTTGTGTGAACCGAGCAGGTTATGAGCTGTACAATGAAGCTGTCAGAGTAGGTCAAAGGGGGAAATTTGCTTGTGGGTGCGGCAGGTGGCCTTTTTAGCCGCTTTAGACATTGCCAGTGCTATATGAGAGCAAGTATAACTTTAAAAAGAATAATTGGTGATTTGTAAACTTTTTAGACCTCATTTTCGACCCTTTGGGTGCCAAGGGACAAGATCTGACAGCGTGGAGAAGATTTATTGGTTGTGAACACACCCGAGAAACCAATATGAGAAACCCTCATGGTCTCGGGGTGGGATGTTCCTCTCGGCAGTAAACAAACTTCCATATCTGGATTAATTGCGACGACCACTCCTGCAGCCTTGCGGAGAACAAGTTAGAAATTAGAAAGTACTTACTCCTTAAATTAACTTTAATTGAACTAATTTCCATATTTCTCAATGCTTCTGCACAATGTTTCTTGCCCCAAATGACTGTAGGAGCTTCACGCGTTTACCTTGAAGCAGTTCTCATCAGACATGAGCTGCTCGGCTTTCCGCTGGTAGACGGCCTCTGCGGGGCTCCTTGAAGACTGGGTGGACATCGTTCCTCCGCTGGCGCTGTTAGCGCTCTCTGAGAGGTAGAGGTCCGTTACTTGGACACAGATCTCGTCACTCACGATGTGCTGGAGCTGGACGGTGAGAAGGACATTTGTAAGTGTCAACTTTACTCATCCCTTTCACTGTGCTAATGGAGGCTTACTGCGGAGGGAGAACAAACCGACGCGTACCTGTCGCACGATGCTTTGGATGAGTTTGTCCATCGTGAAGGCAGTGTACGCGTGAATGGTGAACATTTCCCTCAGCGAGTCCTCGTACTGAGAAGCCTCCATGTTTCCATCCAGCAAATTCCTAACCATCTCCAAGAAGGCTGAGTAGTAATCTTCCACCTCAATGTCCACTAGAGAGAAGAAATATTGCCAAGAATGAGAGGGCTGAGTGGATCCGCACATGACAGAAAGATCAAATCACTCATCTTCAGCAGACGGCGCTCATTTTGGCAGCAGTCTAATTTTCCAAATCTGGGTGATTCTGTAGTTCAATAAACAGTAAACGTGCCAAACCACACACTTTTTCTTTACACTTTGGTACGTACTGCAGCTTTGTTTTGTTATGCGACATAAAATACGTCAGTGAAAGCCCTACTGTTTTGAAGCTTTCCCGTGTTTTAAAAAAGGCGGTTGCTAACAAGTGGCTAAATGAGGCGCCGAAGACAGAAGCTCATCTACTCACTCGTCCGCCTTTACAGCCTCGTCACGTTTATACTTGCAAACTATTTGCACTCAAGCTTTACGAAAGGCTTTTGTAGAAGAGGCAAGCCCGCAAAAATCAAATTTTCAAGCTGGAAGCTTAGTGGTGGTAACGCTGAAGTCACGTGACCGCGGTGCAACGTTAGCGTTTTACTTCTGGTGATTGCATTTACGCTTCAAAACTCATAAAAGTGGTTACATGGTTCATTTGTGAAGATTATCTTGCTGAACATAAACGTGTAAGTACCATAAACGTATTATTAAATCAATCCAAAAACCAACGGGAAAATGCCGTTGGCTTTTTGTCGAAGGAACCAGGGCGATACCAACATCCGGCTTGGCCTACAAAACTACGTCACTGTGAGCGGTCATCTGCCTGTGCTCTCTCAGCAGCTCAGGCGTACCTTTGTGGGTCAGAATAGTCAGAACGGCATGCTGGCTTCCATGCAGAAAAATGCTCTTGCAATCTCCATTGTTTGCAATAAGCCAACAAACATTTTTAAAATACTTTTCAGATTTTCTCTAGGAAAGAGAGGAATGTGAACTATGTGTTAAGAGAGCAGAATTGTTGCACAAGCGTCAGTGGACTCATGCTCAATAGGAGACAGCCACAATACAATTAATTAGGAAAACATGAAAAAAAGCAGAAAACATGCGAGGGTCTGTCTGTTGCTACTCACTGGGCTCCTTCAGTCTCAGCTGGACGGCCGGATTGTCGTTCTTCTCCTTCTTCATTCCCAAGACCTCCCTCTCCCAGTCTCGTTCTCTCACCTCTTCTTCGATCTGCCGCTCTGCCTGCCCGTACAGCCGCAGCAGACGCGAGCACAACGTCTGGTGCAGTCGCAGGAAAATGTACCAGTTGTTGTTGACGTAGAAGAGGTTGTAGGCGTCGCCACAGCCGCGCAGCTTCTCCGCTGCTGTGTTGCTGAACAGCAGCTTGGACTTGGAGGGGCTCCCGCTGCCGGGGACGCCGTTGTGCTTTTTGGAAGCGCCGTCCTCCAGATCCATCTCCTCTTCCTCCTCCTCCACGTCAGAGAGCTCGCCGCGCTGAGAGAACAGCATGTCAGGGATGAAGTGGTAGATGATCTGTTTGATCTTGTATTTGTCCTCCTTCTGAATGCTGGTCTGCCGCTTGACGTGGTGGATGATGAGCGCTGCCGCATCCTCCAGGATCTGGCTGTCCTCGTACGCCAGCGTCATGTGGGGCCCTGTGGGTGGAGTGGCGTTCTCCTCAGACGCCTGCTCCTGGCGCTGGAGACCAAACACAGTTCAATGTCAGCATTTTGGGTGCACAGAATATAAGATTTCGTGTGATGCTGACCTTGAAATTAAGTTATCTTTCTACAGTCTCCTGTTTATTATTTATATTTGAGATACAGTTTATGTTCTAGAAAAACGTGACATTTTAACATTGAGTAAATGCTAATAATGTAATTTTATTACATTCGTGTTTTACATGTTAAATGTACCTCATCATAGATGCTTTCAATTTCATTCAGCAGGGACTTGGATCGAAGCACTTTGGTGTCATTCTGTTTGAAGTTGATGCCTTGATGGTCGAGAGACTTGAGGTAATACTTCTCGTTCTGCTCCCTCCAGATCTTGTTGAAGCCTCGTTGGGCTTCCCGCCACTCCTCGTCCTTGGTCTTTAACCTGGTTAGAAAAGAAGGCAGAGTCAAGGAGCGTACAGACACACAAAATCCCCGATTGACATTTCAAATGAACATTTGCAACTTTCACACTCAAACTACAGCAAAAATGTGTCAAGAGCATTTCGTGACGCTTTTGTTACTTCGCATCGTCACAAGACAGAACCATATGTTCCAACACTGCATTTCAGGCAGCATTACAAAATCACTAATTAAAGTACTGTTAAAAAGGAGTGACTTCTTTTTATATCCTTTCCAGGAAATGGAGAAAGTTGTCTATTAAAACACACATTTAACCTCAAGAGCCATTTTTAATAATCGACCACTCCAACATCATATTGGCTTTTCCTTCCCTGTGTGGATTAGCGGATTCATAATCATAATAATGACGCCGGTTGCACACACGTTTAGTGCACTGTGCAAACAGCTGGTGTTTTAGCGTATGTGCCCCTACTGATGCTTCATTGCACTACACGATTAAACCTGCAACCTTTTAGTTAAGGAACAATAGGGCTGCAGCTAACCATTAGTTTCATTATCTTTACTTTCATTTCATTATCCGCGTGCACGGTTACAAACCAAAGTTTTTTTCTATTTTAGTCTATAAAATATATTAAAAAAGAAAAGTGAAAAAAACATCAAAATTTCCCAGATCACAAAATGACGTCGTAAAATTTCTTCGTTTGTCCAAAGAAAACAGTCCAAAACCCAAAGACTCTTCTTTTACTGTCATGAATGACAAAGAAAAGCAAATGTTCACATTTAAGAAGCTGGAAGCAGCAAATGTTTGACATTTTTGCTTGATAAAATGACTGAACCGATTAATTAATAAAATATTAATTTGAGCGACTAAAGAAAAATCTCAACTAAAAAAAACTGCCAAATACACAGATAGGTTAAATTATTATTTAACTTAAAAGGAAATAAAAAGAATATGAGGTGAAACAGATCATCATTCAGGAGCTGGTTCGACTCCCACCTCTTTAACACGATGGGGACAGAAACAGCGGGGTTTTTCTTCAGGCCATCGATGATGTCGGGCGCCTTGTCTCCGTATATCCTCTGGATGGCCTTGCGGTGTACGACCTCCGACGAGCCGCCCAGCATGTTGTCCAAGCGAAACTTGGCCTGCTCCTCCGCAGACATGCGGGACAGCTTCCGCTGCACCGTCTCCAGGGCCCTGATGGTGGCCAGGTTGGTCTCCAGTACGACATCCAACTGTGGGCAAGAAAACACAGCGGTTTTAATATCCATGGCCGTGTGTGTGTGTATGTCCTTTGTTTTAATTTAAAAGCTCATAATGCTTCTGCTACTGTTCGCCACTGAGCAATATCACTATAGCAATTCAAAAGTCTTTGTTTGGGGAAGTTTTAAGACAAAGATGAGACAGAAAGAAATCCTGGAAGAGGAAAATGTAACATCTCACGTGGTGACAAATTGTAAATGTTTAAAGTTCCTGCTCACCTCAAAGCGCTCATCCTCACATCTGTAGATATGCTCCTCATACTGAGTCTTCTTGGAGCTGACAAACGTGGAGTCCTCAGACCAGGAGGGGAAGGAGACCCAGGTGTCATTTAAGACCTGGACACGGCAGAGACAAACACTGTGTCATCTTTAAGGTCCACTCTCTTATTAATGCAGAGTTGAAATCGAATGACGCCAATGAATTTGAGACACTGACGGTAGCTCCAGGCACTTACTGATCTGAAAAGGCTTCAAAAAAGTATCCGACTTCCACTGTTATTCACATGTAACATCTGTCTGTCTGAGTTTTTGCACATTAGTGTCAAAACTAATTTTCACTCGAATGCTTGCCAGTGTCCACATTTACACATTTGTGTTAAATCACTGAATTGGATGTATTTATTGACAGATGATAATGTGGTTTGTGGCATTTTCTAAAACTTTTTTTTTTCCCCGCTCATCCCCCCCGCCCCCGACTGCCGCTCTTACCTCTTTACAAAGTGGAGTTCTGCCGGTGCACTTGGGCTGTTGGTAGCTTTTGGGCAGGGCTCTGTAACTGGAGCCTAGTCTCTTACAGGAAGCATAATCAATCTCCATGGCGATGCCCTCGGTGGCCCGTTCCTTAGGATATGTTTCGATGTGGGACATTTCCCGATATCCCAGGAAGTTTTTAAACCAGTTGAAGAGCTCTGGGAATTTCCTATATAACATAATGAAGTGAAAAACACATGTATGATATTTACAGTGTCCGTGTGAAAACAACATTTATGTCATTGGCCAAGCGAGACGACTGAGTCGTTACCCTAAAAAGGGCAGCACCAGCTGCACTAGCTCCGCCCTGGAGATCACCTCCTGATTAAAGATGACCAGACACCGCAAGAAGTTGTCGTAGGCCTCTGCACTTCGCAAGGCTTTGCGCACCTGTGGTGGCGAGAAACAAACGTAAGAACAGCATGCAACTGCCGAGTGGCGATACATAAAACAACCACAACACTTTTGCGTAACTCAGCTGCAGTTGTTACACAGTTTGACTTTCCTGAAATCTTACATACTTCACTATTTCAATATTTTCAGTTTACATGCAAAAAAAAAAAAAAAAAAGAATATCGCATTAGATTAGGCAGTATTTCTTTCTTATACATTCCAAAGTGACACATATTTGATAAAACAATCAATATAAAACATTCTTACTGTCGGAGGTTAAGCGGAATTCTTGATCACTTATATAATATAAAAGCTTGAGTCTCTGCTCTGCTCTTGTCTGCATAACTTAGAGATCTTGTTTTCTTCCTTCATATCCTTACATTTAACGACTGTTTGCTACTAAAAACCCACCTTCTCAAAGAACAGAGATTCTGTTCCAACTCCATGCTTGTTGGCTTCCGCCGCAGAGGAATCTTTCAAATTCAGTAACTTGGGCTTCTTCTGTAGCATCACCATAGCAAGGAGAAGACAATAATTACAAAAACAACGTAGCCAATAGCAGACGTGAAACGGGGGGGGGGGGTCAACCACTGCTCCAGAAGTATGTGAGAATACATGTATTTACCTTGACGGGGGGTGTGGTGCCTGGAGTTGGATGACGACGGATCTGGCAGCCGTTCTGATTGGGCCTCTGTTTGTTGTTGAGCTGCAGCTTTTTGGCAGTACCGCCGTGGTCGTTCCGCACAGACTCTGCCTTCTCGGCTGTGGTCTTACTTAACATCTATGGAGAACACGCGACAACACTGAATAAGACATGGGTATGCTAATAAGCTCTCTTCAACTCTGGATCTCCAGAACTAAAAGAAAACTGCTGAAAAAGCACAGAGAATATGCGCACTCATATAATATAATGAAAACAAAGTATTAAAAACAAGACACAGCACGTACTAAAAGTAACCATTTTACTCTATACTTGAAGTAAGTATCTTCTTCTTCTAGTACATCTAGAAGAGAAGGGTTTCCGTTATACCATGACTCTGCTCACCACCGAACTGTTGGCATCAGGGAGAAACTGCCCAAACTCTGAGAGCAGGTCCTCTTGGTTCTTGAAGAGGCGGGCCACCTGAGCGTACACCTCCTGCTCCGTCAGAGCCGGCGTGTAGTTCCCACCAGCCTCCTTAGCATTACGCTGCTCCTTCTGTAACGGGCGGACAAAAGTTTACTGTGAGGTTTACATGCGGACACCTTGAGTAATACGAGAGGTTACAAAGTCTGTGCAGGACACCGGCCTCTCCCCCGAATATAAAAACTCTTCGGATGAACACGAATCATGAGGGTGTTGTATATTTCATTCAAAGGCTATGAGTTTGCAGGTGTGTTAATTGCAACATCTCACATTAGCAATAGAGGCACTGCATCTTTTTAAGCCACATGAGTACTTTAAGCCAAAGCATCACCGAGGTCCCAGTTGTGGCCACTGACCTGGTACGTGTGGAGGATCTCCAGGAAGGCTTTGTAGATGTCCGGCTGTCCCTGGAAGCGGTTCTTGATCTTGTTGACATAGTTGATGGCGTGGTTGAACTCCACAGGCTGGTTGTTCTGAATGGGTGGCCCAGCGGGGGTCCCGCTGAGTGGCGGGTGGAGCTGCATGGGTGGGGAGCGAGGAGAGGTGTACGCTGGGATGGACGGATTGCTCTGACTGCTCGGTGTCAGCGCCTGGGGTTGAAGGGGCTGGAAAAGGCCACAGCATTGAAGGTTTTAGGGGGATTTTCTACTCGAGCGAAACCCTGTATACATGGGAATAACAATATTTGTACAACTCCGCTGCTGTCCAACAGTCACTCACCTTGCTCATCTTGGCAGGGGTGGGCTGCGTCAGAAGGGGCGGAGCGGTGGTGGTGGTGGTCGCGGCAGCAGAAGAAGGGAGCTGGGCCTGATGTTGGGTAGCTGCTCCTGTTATGGGGATGTTCTGGACTGAAATGCCATGCGGGGTGATGTGGTGGATCTGACCAGGCGTGGTCACGTTGACCAGGTCGTGGTTCTGGACCTCGATCTTGTAGCCGGGTGGCAGGAAGGTGTTGAAGCCCATGATGAGGTCGGGGTGACCTTTGAAGAGCTGCGACACTCTGCTGATGACCCCGGGGGTGTCAATACTGGAAGAACAAAAGGAGACAGAATTCATTCAGATCTACCCTGGCTGTCGTCCCGTTTCCCGCTTCACTTAAAAACATAACATAGAAACAAGCGCTTTCATTGCTGCGACAATATTTACATGAATAACTGAGTCAACAAATTTAAGTAAATGTGAGGCGTGAGAACACTACTAAAAGATAATAGGAATGCGGTTCAATGCATAGGATCTGATTTATAGGTCAGTGAAGGGTTTAACCAGTTGACTGTCGTGTCTATATTCTGTGGTGTTGAATTTTATCAGCACCTGGTACACATGGGAGAAAACACAAGCCAACAAAGCCAACCAATGCTGCAGTCTAGATTTAAAACTGAAGATGTAAACATGTAACGCTAATGATTGCTTGGACTATCAATGCCCATCAGTGGACTGGTGTTAGAAATGAGCTTTGTCTATATGCACGTATTCTGTACACTGCTTTTACAACCGTCAATCAACTTGTCCCTTACAAATAAACCAATGAAGAAGAGCTGTCTTGCACCAACTCCCATCCTGCTGTACCTTGGGATGCGACTTGGAGCACATTCAAAAAGCTGCCAACGCCGTGGGGCATTAGGAGTTGTTAAACCAAACCAAGAGCAGCTCGTAGCCTTTGAACTTTAGATTGTTTTGGACAAATGCCAACGTGTAGCTGCCATCTGTGACGGGGCTAACAGACTTGTTCTCAGCAAATGGGGGAAACGTGCTAATCTTTATGGGGGCAAAAAGGCTTGAAAGTCTAGTTAACAACATTTCGTGTTTTTGGGACACATGGGAATCCTTCTGGTTATATAATAATTGTATCTTACAAAAAATCTGAATGGAATTTGCAGAGTAATCTTTCAGCTTCTCCAAGTTACAGACAAGCTAATTATTGGTATAATTATTAGTGCTGTAATGTGAAAATTAGCACCATAACACTGTTGTCCAATGGATGTCTGAAACAGTGAGAACTCATACATTTTACATTAAGAACCACAAAGTTGCTGAACTTTAGGTGTGCGTCCTAATAACTAACTGTTTTTTTCTGTATAATCAAACAGTGGCATCACCTTTGCGACTTGAACTCTTTCATTATATCCAGGAAGTCATTGTAGACCTGAGGCTGGTTGCCAAACTGCAGTTTCACTTGGTCCAAGTAGGACAAAGCATCTTCCACCTTGGGACAGAGAACAGAGAAAGTGAGTTTCATCAATCTGCCCATCTGTTTTTCCTTCTACATTCATTCTTGGCAGCAGCGCCCCGATTCCGATATTTAACACCAAAGATTCTGACAGTAAGAGAGACACTGGGAGTAAAGCAGCAAATAATTAAAGTAAAAGCTCTTTACAAACAGCATACTTATGGTTAAATGCTTCCCTGTGAACCATCTGCATGGCTAGATACAACCAGGGTTAAAGGGGAAACTCTGATTTTGTGTGATTGGGGTGTATCTGCCATTTAAACTAACCAGAATTTGTTCTCAAACTACCAGCAACCAACCTATCAACTAAACATTCAATAGGCTAAAAACACACAGATTTTCCTAAAACGTCTAATAATGTCTGTATTTTTATTTACACTAACTTCTTTGGCACAGGACACTGATATTTGCACGTTTGACGGGGGATGTGACAACTGTAAGAACCTGTCAACATAAAACGCGCTGACTAACCTTGAGCCTCTGGAACTGCTGCTGGCCCTGTGCAGAGGCTTGAGGAGCAGCCGTGTGGCTGTGCCCTGACATCACTGAGGGCCCATGGGACTGGACTGCCGGGCTGTGGTGGTGGGACCCGCCGTGGACGGCTGGGCTCGGAGTGTGGCCGTGTCCGCCACTGTTCTGGGCCACGGTGGGAACCTGGCAAAGCAGACACTTAAAAATGACTGCAAATAGTAAACTGTGGTACAAAGATATGTGAGGGCTAGCACTACGACCTTGTCTTAAAAGACGTGTACAACTCTTTATGCTCAGAAAGCGTGAGACGTGATCACGGCTTAGAGAAAGAAAAAACAGAGCTGCATCTGACAGGCACCACGAGTTAACAGGGGTTAAAATGACAGCCTGAGTTTAAACTGCTGTATTTTACCTAGTTTAAACTCTTAAACACAGTACGATTAAAACAAATCTGCAATCTGGACAAGCAGAGCATACCTGGAATCCCTGGGGGACGGAGTACTGGACGCCTGCTGTGGGCTGCATGCTGTCAGACACGGCCTCATACACAGCTGGGGCAGGAGCAGGGGCCAGGACACGATGCTGGAAAGCCTCCGCGTTGCCAGCGAGGCGCCGCTGCTGGGACGCAAAAATAGTTTCCTGTTCCTCCAGTCGCCGCTTCATTATGAACTCATACTCGTAAGAGCTGAGAGACCTGGGGGGGGGGGGGGGGAGAGAAAGAGCATATGGACCCTATTTCACGCTGGCAGATATGTCAGGTTATCAGAATTCATCAAAGTCAGCCTCTTAATTTCATATGGCAACTTTTTTTTTTTTTTACTGTGAATTTATGGATACATATACAGTGCCAGCGAGCCACTCCTGTTGTTTCGCTTAGGAAGAAGCTTATTTTATGGTCTCTACACACCATCTGACTACTTGGGACCGTATTGATTTACTAACTTGTGATAGCGCATGGCACTTTTAATGCGTGTTCTGGGAGGTCTTTTTCGGGGGTTACTGTGCGAAGGTCACGCTGACAGAAGGCGAAGTCTGCGCGTGCCATTGTACTGGGCTGACTTCAAGTGTCCGATTACACTTTGATTTTAACTTGCTGATGTCCCGAGCCTGTCCAGCCTCCGAAACCTGAAGCTCCATCCTGCTGCACAGGTAGAAAACACAGCAGCTATGTCACCAGAGGACTATTGCAGAGGTGGTGGAGCAACAGCGTGAGGAAACTGTGTGTGTGCACAAGTCGTCTGGAGGAGGAGGGTGGTGGAGGAGGAGGAGGAGGGGGGGTATTTAGGTAGAAGTAAGCAAGCAAGATTTGGCAGAGAGAACATGCAAATCTCACATCTTAAATCCATCTGAAACGTTAACATGTACCGAATGTGAAACTCGCAGCCCGGGCAGCCAATGAAATGCAGACAGGCTACGTCACCGATGCAGCCGCTGTGCGGTGGGAACGTGGGAGTCGGTTCGCCATTCACAACTTCCTCAAGACGGCAGCAGCTGCTGAGCGACCGAATGAATGGCGTAATGGAACGGCGACGCTGGGAAACCCGACGGGGGAGAATAAATCACGTTTAAAATACTCGAATGCCGAGCAAAAAAACAAAACCTACAAAAAAACATGATCCAGTGACCGTCAAAGCGAGGTGCCCGTGTGCTACGCAGCGCTCGGTCCTCCCGACCGCGGAGCCTGTCCGCCAGCAAAAATAAAAAATAAAAAATGCCTCGCTGTTAGCAGCGTATTTATAGACACCTGAACACGGTTGCGTCTGCTAGCTGCGTGCTAACGGCCGTTAGCCGACAACAGCGACTCACGGTCCCCTTTATGGCCTGGCAACACAAGCACAGACCTCGAGTTACAGCACGACGCTTCCCCCCCACGCCCGCCATTTAGAGCGTGGCGCAGGAGTGCAGCACGTTACACTCCCGTTCCCAGCAGGTAAGCGCGGAAAGTAGCTGACCTGCTCGCCGATTAAATGCCAGCCCGCGTTGAAAGGTGCGTGAGCGCGGGTTTTTCCCTAACAACTACGCCGATAACTTATTTTGTCGACAGGGGCTGTGAGCTGCCAGCTAGCTGCTAGCTAATGTAAACAACATGAGTAGTCCGACGCCGAGCGCCGTCCGGGGCTAGCAGGGAAGCACATGCAGCTAACCACTGGCGACCTGGCTCGCTGTTGCTGACACCGGCTATCTGAAGCGAGCATTAGCTATCGATTTATTGGAGCAGTCATGTCAGGTCTAGTTACGAGTGAGTGACACGCAAAGGAACCCCGATTCCTCGTGTGGTTAACTTACACCGTCTGCTAACGGCAGGTAGCTAGTTGTGTTAGCTTGCTGAATGAATTCAGCTGAACTCACCCCTCTCCTAAATAGCTGAAGATCCCAAATGCTGCTTTGATAATCCGTTATCTGTGGGTTACACGCTACACCTCTGGCTAGGCGCGATGCCAAAGTGACGTATGTGCTAAAAGCAACTTATCAGTGGCGTGTGATTCTTTTAAAATAAACATTTCAAGCTGTGGACTGCAAAGTAGAAATCTCCCCGAGAGAGGAAAACAATCTCCGTTCGGTTAGCTGTGGGGGGAGGCGGGGTTTTCAGATGTAGGCCCGCCCTCAGACAGGCGCTATTGGTCAATTCGTTCGGAGGCTCCACGGAAGGGCGGGGCCACGGCCCAGGGCGCTGAATCTCAATCTGTCAATCACGGATTGACGGCACCGTTAGCAAACACGCCCATTTTGACTCGAAGAGCGACAACGCCAGCAGTGACTCGAGTCCCGCCTGATTGTGCTGCAAGACCCCTGCTCACGTAAACGTGTTGTCACGTCTTCAAGTTCTACTTTTTTATGGTTTGTTTGTTTTGACTCTTGAAGAATTGACATTCCTCTTTGTCTGCATATATTAATGTTTAACTGGTCCTTGCAACCCTTTTTATTTTTGCCGTAATAATAATTTAAAAAAGATTGTATTATGTATGGTGAGCAGTGGTCTATGTAACGTGTATGTTTAATACACACGTCAAAACATGACTTGGAAAAATCCACTTTGTGCCATCTCCTCCAGTACACACACACACACACACAAAATATATTACCAATAGTAACAGCTAATAATTGTAGTCACGTGACTAATCATCGTGTATTACTTAAGTGAGCAGTGTGTGTGTGTGTGAATGTACGTACGTATATATATATATATATAATGTTCATTCAATAATGAATACTGAATAAACACTTCCCACCATAACCACAACTGGGATTTATTTTTTGTATCGCGTGTGTGTGTTTATTTTCATGGTCTTGATGAACCTATTTGTTGACCCATGGGCAAAGATTTACCATTGGGTCCCTGTTCCCTCCAAGTTTCCATCAAGTATGGAAATATAATATATAGACTCCCAAAACAACTAGTACTCCTATACTGGAACATTACTTGACCCCTGTATGCCAGTTAGTTTGTGGTAATCTGATTAAACAAACTGCATTTAGAGTGTGAAAATGCACTATGTGAGCATAATGTAAGCTAACTATATTTTCACACAAAGTTCCTCCACAAGATTGCGTAGTAATACATTGCACTTTAGCGGTGTAATAAATAAAAAAAAATGTAGGGAACCAGATTACCAGAAATTAACTAAAACACAGTGAACCCAGGAGTTTTGGGGGCACCTGCCAACTTTGCCCAGTTGCTAGTCCAGCCTTGTGTATATTACATTCCTGTACATACACATAGATTAATAGTTACTTTCAGCATCTACTCAACAAAGCACGTAGCAATACCAATAAATACCATACAAAATACACAGTATTTACTAGACTTGCACTAGCAAATTACAATAGTCTATCTATCTGTCGCATGTATTGAGATCTATGTACAGAAGTAGCTGCTTCCTGGAGTTCGGTAACACGTGACTTTGCAGGAGGGGGAGGGGCTGTCTGCCTTTGCGCTTGTGCCCCTCCTCTTTGTGGACATTTCAGCCAATCGCTGCGCGCAGCCGTCATTACAAATCCCCCAAAAAGGTGGAACCTCCAAAATAAACCCTCGCCCACGACAGGCGGAGCTGCAACATCCAGCCCGGGATTCCTGCTTCCAGCCAGGCGGAGGACTCAGCAGCGTTAGTCCACCATCCCGACTGCTGCCCCACCAACGCAGCTGCGCGTCTCTTTACAGAAGAGTCCGACACCGGCAGCCGACAAACAACACGCCTGCTTTTAACGCTTTAAACGCACAATATAAGAGCTTCATCCGGCAGCTGAAGCGTGTTGTTTGTTTCCAAGTTTTGTGCAAAAGCATGCGGGACAACGCAGTGCGGGCTGTGGAGACCCCCCCTCCCCACACACACACACACACACACACACACACACACACACACACACACACACACACAACACCGAACTACGTGGTTAGGAGGACCAGCCAGCCCGCGCGCTCTCCACACAAAAGGTTCACGGCACCAAAACGCATCATCTGGTCTCTGCGCGGTCGCAGCGGATCCAGCTGCCCCCCCGCTGAACAAAGTCACAACCAAACGGGAACTGCACGCCATGTCCCCGCGACAACAACAAAAACACGCGCGCGCACGCACGCACGCACGCAGGCGATCAGCCCCATTTTCCTGCAGCGGGGACGGCCGCTCTCCTAAATCATATGCTTTGTTTACTCCAGTAGTCCGGGAGCAAAATGTCTAAGCGGTCTCACCACAACAACAACCCCCCCCTCCTCTCCTGCTACCGAGCCATTGGCGTCACACACACACACACACACACACTGCAGACACAATGTTTCGACTTCCAAGCAGCGGGACGCTTCAGATTATCGTCACACAAGATTGTTTACCAGCCGACAACATGACGTCCTGCAAACGTGCACATCTACCACGTTATGTTGGGGTTTTTTTTTTTTTGGGGGGGGGGGGGGGGGGGGGGGGGGGATTATGTTGGCGGTCGCCACCCATAAAAAACC
>JAVQJV010097379.1:0-11658 GCA_036024995.1 Gadopsis bispinosus
GGGAGAGGAGGAAGGGAGGAGAGGAGGAGAGGGAGGAGGGAGGGAGAGGAGAGGAGGGGAGAGGAGGAAGGGAGGAGAGGAGGAGAGGGAGGAGGGAGGGAGAGGAGAGGAGGGGAGAGGAGGAAGGGAGGAGAGGACAGATGGAAGCCTCCTGGACTGAGGGTCAGATGCAGCTGGTCTCATTTGCAGCCTTTAATCTAAAGTGAAAAAGTTATTGGTGTATTCTCTGAAATAAAGTGCAGTTCTTTAAGAGAGAAACTTGTTATTAATTCATTCTTTTGGGTTTTAGTGTTAATCTCAGTTAAAAGTTTGTAACCTTAAAAACTTTAACAGTGCCC
Source organism: Gadopsis bispinosus (assembly GCA_036024995.1). Taxonomy (NCBI): domain Eukaryota; kingdom Metazoa; phylum Chordata; class Actinopteri; order Centrarchiformes; family Percichthyidae; genus Gadopsis; species Gadopsis bispinosus. Next base: position 339 of record JAVQJV010097379.1, read on the forward strand.
CCCACCCCCCCTCCAAGCACACTGTTTTTAAGAATTAATTGGATTCTTCACATTTGATCTAGATTTATATTTTTACGCAGGTTTTCTTTAAATGATTCAGTCTAGAAAACTCAACAAACAAAAGTGGAATAACTTTGTCTCTATGTTCACAATAATTAGTAACATTCTTCCACAGAAATCCCTCAGGATCTTACAGACCTGTGAGATGAAGCTTCGCCTTTTAATTCGCCAGCGTAAAAACAAGTTCTGGAGAAATACGGGATATTTATTTTATTTTGCTGGCCTAAAATTTGACCTCCCCTCCCTCCCTGTCCTCAGTGGCAGCTCTGACCCTGAACTGGACGGACGGATCAACAGAGGGCCGAGGAAATATTCCCAAAAAACATAAAAACAGATGGAAGGACGTGTTGAAGCACAGAGAGAGGATGATGTTTTCGAACTCTGTCTCTCTGTCTACCTGTCTCTCTGTCTACCTGTCTCTCTGTCTACCTGTCTGTCTGCCTGTCTGTCTGTCTGTCTGTCTGTCTACCTGTCTGCCTGTCTGTCTACCTGTCTGCCTACCTGTCTGCCTGTCTGCCTGTCTGTCTACCTGTCTGTCTACCTGTCTACCTGTCTGCCTACCTGTCTGCCTGTCTGTCTACCTGTCTGTCTGTCTGTCTACCTGTCTGCCTGTCTGTCTACCTGTCTGCCTGTCTGTCTACCTATCTGTCTACCTGTCTGCCTGTCTGTCTGTCTATCTGTCTGCCTGTCTGTCGACCTGTCTGCCTGCCTGTCTACCTATCTGCCTGTCTGTCTACCTGTCTGCCTGCCTGTCTACCTGTCTGCCTGCCTGTCTACCTGTCTGCCTGCCTGTCTGTCTGCCTGTCTGTCTACCTGTCTGCCTGCCTGTCTACCTGTCTGCCTGTCTGTCTACCTGTCTGCCTGCCTGTCTACCTGTCTGTCTGTCTGTCTACCTGTCTACCTGTCTGCCTGTCTGTCTGTCTGTCTACCTGTCTGTCTGTCTGTCTGTCTACCTGTCTGCCTGTCTGTCTACCTGTCTGCCTGTCTGTCTACCTGTCTGCCTGTCTGCCTGCCTGTCTGCCTGTCTGTCTACCTGTCTGCCTGCCTGCCTGGCAGATGAGTTTATGACACACACACCTGTTGAATGTGAGCACGGATGCCTCGAAGCGCCGCTGCTGTCGACTCAACACAGACAGAGAGTGAAGTGTGTGTTGGTTGCTAGGAGACACACACACACACACACACATATAGATGTATACACACTCCTGCCAGCCCTCCTACGCTTCAGCCTCGCCTCCACTTACTTCCATTTATTACCAAGGACGATGCCAGAATAGAGGCATATGGTGTGTGTGTGTGTGTATCTGTGTGTGTGTGTGTGTCTGTGTGTGTCTGTGTGTGTGTGTGTGTGTGTGTGGGTGTGTGTATGTGTGTGTGTGTGTGTGTTAGAGACCTGGTCAGGTCAGCAGGTTAGTGTCGATCAATACTGAACATTATTATCTTTGTACAAGTAGAATTCATGACTGAGCTGCTGGGTTGGATGTTACTGACTGTTTACCAGCCTGTTGTTTCTGCTGCTGCTCAGACGTGAAGCAGGAGGAGTTAAAGGTACAAAGGTGAACTGAGGTGAGCAGCCCGGACAGGGAGCTCGGGGTGGATGCCTGAGCTGGTGGTAGACCCCCGGGGGGGACCTCCACACCTCATCTGACTCGGGGTCACCACGGGTCGTCCAGGAGGAGCTGGACAACACTGCTGAGGAGATGAACATCTGGACTACCCTGCTGAGGCACCGCGACCGAGAGAAGAGGAAGAAAATTTATGGATCGACAGATGAATGGATGGTGGATGGATGGATGGATGATTGATAGATGAACAGAAATAGCAGTGCTTTGTTCCGGTCAGGACTCTCCTCCTCTCCGTCTTTGATGCTGACAAATAAAGTTCTGCCGTCATGAAGTTTCGTGCCAAAGCTCTGACTCATCATCATCATCATCATCATCATATTGTTTTAACACACTATAAATAAGGGTGATTACTACACTGCACACTTCCAGCCTGGAGAGCTGAACCCTGGCAGAGTGAATCACTGCACTGAGAGGAGGATGGATGAACATTTTACAGTTTTGGATGTGACGACGTGCAAACTGCAGATAAAGCAGGAGGATTATCAGCTCTCCACTCGTTCTGTTAGCCGTTGTTCTGATGGGATTATTGTTGGATGCCATGAACATTTAATCTGAATGTCTCACAATCTGTCATTCAGACAGGATGCACAGCACCTGGGTTTATCCAGAAGGTGATCCAGGGATGATTTCTCGAATCATGCCGAGGCGTGACTCATCGTGTGGTTCTGTAGATTTAAACTAGAGTTTAAATGCTATAAATGCTGGTGGGACTGAGCCACTAAATAGATGGTCGGGTGTTCAGAACAGTTTGCTTCCAGTCTTCTCTCCCACCATCCGTCAAACCATGAAGGGGATCTTTCCATAACCTTCATCAACCCTTAAACCGTACCGTGAAAGTACAAATACCCCCCTGTGAAAATACTGCATTCTAAACCTTCCTTGTGTAAAAGTAAAGAGTACAGTATATCCCTCTGAGATGTGGTGAAATATAAGTATAAAGCAAAGGCCTGGGTTCTCTCCTACTATCCGCCAAACCATGAAGGCGATCTTTCCGTAACCTTCATCAAGTCGTTTTAATTGAACACGACGGCGGTCACATGAAGCGTTTTGGAAAGAGCTGGAAGTTGATTGTTCCAAGGAACGACGCAAGGTGCTCTGCTGTGAGGTGAGTCGGAGGTTCAACAGTCTGAATCAGGAAATCCAGACTGATGGTTTCCTCCCCTGACCTACTCTGGATTTCTCTACGTTTACAGAAATAGCATTGTTATGTGTCTCGGTGCACCTTCACCATCGGCCACTCCGTCTCCTTCAAATCAAATTTACGTGGAGTGTGGAGAATGAAAGATTGAGCACATGCAAAGAGTAGTAGTTGTACAAATACTGCAGTAGAAGGAATACTGCCACAGATAGTTAAAGCACGTTTACAGTATTAGAGTGTTTTACAGCCTCACCACTCTTTTCTGTCACTGTCCCCTCTCCCCTGCTACGTCCTCGCTAGGCTACGCTAGTAACCTCCGGACCACCGTCTTGGTCGTCAGTGAAGGTGGAGATTTTGGGAGACGGAGGTCACCTTCTCTTTAAGTCCTCAAGAAGAAAGCGTTACATACGAAAGAAAACGATTAAAGAATACAGTCACAGTAAAAAGTACCAACAAAGTTAAAATAAATACTAAGCTTCTTCCTCGTGTTCCCGCCTCTGATAACCAATCATAGTTTAAGATAATGCCAACCAGATTTCAGGGCTGTGCCACCCATGGCTGCTTCCGGAATGACGGGAACGCAGTACAACTAGCAGATTATTCAGACATTGGAAATTTGTCTGCGACAGTGAAATCGCCCGAAGAGTCGTTTGGTGGAAGGCCGACATTAGATATTTCTGTATCGCCAGGCGTTATGCCTTCACATTAAAATGGCTGAAAATGGCTGAAACGGGGCGTTACGTTTCTCTGTAAAGACGATTCATTATCATTGATTAGTCATGTGACTGATAAATCACCATAGATACCATCTATACAAAAATATTACCATCATGCCTTTCTTAAAAAATGCTATATACAGAACAATATTACAATCACGTGATCAGTTATCATGTATCACTCTGACTCTTAGCTTGTCAGCGAATTGTTGTCACACTGAATCAAACATCTGATCAATCAGCCATTAAAAGAGCTTAACTTTCAAACACGTGATCAGCCAGTCAAATATCTGATCAATCACAATAAAAGTACTAAAATAAAATGTACAAGCCAGACAATCCTTCGGTCAGGTGGCCAATTAATGAACTGACCAACCAATCAAATGAAAAGTGATCAGTCAGTCACCTGGTCTGCCAGTCAAACAGCTGGTAAACCAGCAGCCAATCAAACGGCACGATCTGTCAATATATCAGTCAACCAGTCAGTTAATCGATGAGTCTTTCAGATCAGCAGCAGTGACAGTGGCTTTGTGGTGACTGTATGTCTCGTGTGAACCACACTGTGTCACTGACACTTGGATCTCTCGGCCCATCTGTGGGTCCAGAATCTCCGCAGGACCTGAACCCTGACGGGACCACAGAGCCACTGCGGCGCGAAAACATGTCAACTGAGAGTCACAACTACGGGCAGCAGAGGAGACGCTGGACCACATGGAGCGACGCTGACGAAGCCTCACGAAACCAGGCTGCGAGTTAACTTTGATCTGGGTCGGACCCGGGCCAGAACCGGGCCAGAACCTGCAGTGTAACGCTGGACACTCTGAGCATCAACCCTAAACTTGATGACTTTTTGGGACGCGGGTAAAGAAAGGGCTCTGTGTGACGGGGTCCACTTCACTGAGCACTGACACCAAACATCACGCATCGCTCCGCCAAGCGTATCCATCACTAACACGACAGGCGAGCTGTGCGACTGAATCCAGCTGTTTCCTTTCCAGCTTCACGTCTATTTGCAATGAAGTTTATTTGCGGAAACACGGCAAAGAAGATGAAGAGACAGCAGAGGAAACAGGAGCGAACAGGCTGTTAAACACATCATCTGATTAAACACACCGTTATCGAAATGTCTCTCTCTCCTCCAACATGGCGGCTGTCTGCCTCGCTGCACTGAGCACGCTCAGATCAGGCTTTCTGCAACACCTCAACACACACACACGCCGCTCAGTTACTCTCAGTTATTCACACACCATTGTGGCAACACAAACACACACTGTTCATTCACACACACGGACAAACACCACCCTGACAGATTTGACACCCACCACCCGTTGTTACATTTTTACAGCCCCCCGCCCTCCCCCTCCGCGGGTGCTATTCCCGTCACCGTGGGGTGTGCGAGATGCGGCAAAGTGCTAAAAAGCCGCCGTCTCTTCCCAGTAAACTTGGTGCCGTCGTTGTTGCATGTTGTTGTGCAAATGTTTTGAGGGGAAGTTTGCCGACGCCGGCGCGCGGCGAGGTACAACAGTAGTCAGAGGGCAGCGGTGGGGAGGGGCTGGAACGGCGCCGCGGGAAACCGAAACGTGTCAGTCTGCAGGTCACAGGTCACGCCTCCCGCATGTTACAGCTTGCCTTAATTACTTTCACATTTTCTGCAATTGTACTTCACTTTCGCAAAACATTAAAATCACAAACACAAACACATGGCATTATTGAGACGCCGTGTGTGTGTGACTGTTCTGACTGTCTGCTTCAGCTGCCGCCTGTTGACGCCGCTGCACTCTTGACTGACTGAACACCTTATATTTCTTGTGCGTGTAAATGAACCTGACAGCTTCCTAAGAAACATCTGATTTGTTTCCAGTTTGTCTGATGTGACGGCGCCCTCCACGACTCACTGCTGAAACTGCGTCCTCAAACACTGAACACACACGAGCCTGTACTCTATACTAAGTGAGGACCCTCTTCTATTTCCTCGTATGACATCACCTCCATCCTAAAGTCAAATCTTAAAGATGAACTCCAGTGATGTTCCACCTCTCTGTGCTTCCACGTGTTGAGGAGTTCTACTGCATTCGTTTAGCCTTTAGTCTCTCCAGGGGGCGCTGAGTCACATCTGGTAAACGTCCTCGAGTGATGTCACTCGGGGCTGAAGACTACAAGTCTGAAGATGAAAACAGTCTGTCAGTGTGGAATTAGAAAGACGTAAACTGACCCGACCTCGGCTCATCTCTGCTGCTGGCTGCGTTAGCCGCTACTAGCATAACACACCCCAATCTCACACCCGACTAGCGGCTGTAGAGTTGCGTTGTGGGTAAGGTAGGCGCTTTGAAGGAAGAAGAATGTGCAAAATAAAAAGTACAATATCTGGTTCTTTTGCAGGATGAATCATCGTGAGTTCAGTGACGATGTTAGCATTGTCATTGTGCGCACCTTAGCATGCTGATATTAGCATGTATAGCTAAAAGCCCCAGCCTCACAGAGCTGCTAGCTCGGCTGTAGACTCAATCTGGTGTGTTTAAAGTTGAAATGCAGATGATCATTTACGATGATCACAACTCCCTTTATTTGATTTTAGTTTTATTTTATAGGTTCATTTAAAAGGGGCAGTGCACATCGACACACGCTGCTGTAAATGTGACAGTTAGCTGAGAGGCTGTTTTTAATCTGGACAGATGTTACAAAGTCACAATAGTTAGTAACAACATGCAACACAGAGCCTCATATTAGGATATTAACATCGATTGATTATTAACTGAAACATGCAAAACAGAAGCACACACACAACAAGCTAACATTGATACCTGTCATAGCAAAACACTGCTAAAAAATTGTCCAAAAGAGCTTCAGACCGGATCCTCTAGACTGTCTCAAGTGATACAGATCCTGATTTCACTTCACCGGCTCTCGGTTAAATTCAGAATCCAACTCCAGGTTCTTGTGATCACTGCAGCCTTGTGTCACCAGCAGATGTCTGATCAGGGTTTGATGGTTTGTTGTGGACATGTTTTTGCTCCTCTTAAGTCTGCATTTTATGTCTATTGACATGTTGTCTTTTATTGTGAAGCACTTTGTGACAGTCTGTATGGTGGATGACGGGACAAACACACCACAATGACCTGCTGCAGCTTCAGAGATGATGCAAAATCAAAAACACACAAAACCCCGAAAAATAATGCACCAAACAATATAAAAGCTGTGTATCCAGTCAACACAAGGGCAAAGACTGAGGCCGTGGGGTGAAATATAGAATATGTAAAAAATCATTCCCGCTTCAATCCAAAACAAATGCTCTCTCGTCTGGTCTCCCTTCCTCGGGTCAGAACTCCAGCTGTTCTGCTCAGTGCTCCCCCTGGTGGCCTGGAGAACCTCCACTGTGTACACTGTTTTGGGTTTTCGTACGTGTTTCTGATGCTGCATGTAATGTTGTGGCAGCATGTTTTGTCCTTGTCAGCCACTGTAGTTCTGCTGTTTAAAGGTGCTTCATGAATAAACTTCTACTAGACTCTTTGTTTTGTCAAAGAGACTTCTGGATATTGGGCCTTTATGTTTTCACCAGTATATGACAAGCTAACGCAGTTATTTGAATGGAATCTGGCACATACTGTACATCACAATGTTTTGCCACACGTGCAAATGAGAAGCCGCTGATTGCAGTCAAGTTAATTATCCGAAGAAATGCAGAGCTCGTGTTGTGATGTTTCAGTCATGTTCGCGAGGCAAATTCATTATTTTCTCCTAAAGGCGGCAAAACTTGACGAGCCCCGAAGTTTCTGAATTACTGCAAACACAGTTTCCAAACCGAACCCAGGGGGGCGCACGCACACACACAGTGAATATCAGGGTGGGGATGACGCCCGTCCCTCCATGCTAGCTGTTTCCCCGGTGAGTTTTATGTAAATATTGACGAGTGTCGACGCCTGCAGCGGAGCCGCGGTGCAGGAGCTGTCAGCTTTCATGTTTCATTTCCTTTGACATATGTTGATGAAGGAGACTGTGGAAGTGGCGCTGCAAAAGGTGATGAATCCAGCAAGTGATTTTATCTTGAGTTTAAACCTGTCACGTTGGTTTTACGGCGCCGCTCATCATTTGGTTTCTCGCAGCTTCCAGTCTTGTGTTCTCGACCTGAAGTCGCCGCCTGACTGTCAGGTGTAACAGCGACAGAAGCAGCAGGCCTGTGGTTTTAACCCAAACATGACGACACATAAAACAGTTAGTTATTGATAATCCAAACATCTTAATAAATCATGAAGTACTAATAAATACTAAATGAAGTCATTTATGGAACTAAAACAGCAAAAGCCAGGCTGTATGTGACTGTAATTGTATATGATTTGTGTCTTTGGGCTCTGGGAAATCATTTTCTGACATTTTTATACACAATAATTGATCAATTAATAGAAAAATGAACAGATAGATTCACGAGGACAAATGTTGGTGTACTGTAATGAAGCTAATGTTAAGAATACAGCGTACATGATATACAGTATTTACTGCAAACATTATGAACTCATATTGAATTTGAATGGCAGAAGAATCATCTATAAATAAGACCTGTCAATCACAACTTTGATATGTTTGTTTTCAAAACTGAAGGCCGAATCGACAGAATCCAAACCACAAGACTGTCGGTCAAACGTGTTTGAGGAGAATCTATGAGTTGTGACTCTTAAAGGCAAAGAGTGTGTTTCTTAAGGCCAAACTATACGTTCCACGTCCGTGTGGCTGCTGGCGTCACTTTAGTCATTTTCAGGCTAAATCTGCCCCTTCAGCAGGAGGTCTGGGTGGATGGTTTGGTTTTGTGTTACCAAACCGAATTCACTCTTGAACCCAACTGAGCTGTTTTGGCGCCTGAACCAAACTGCACATGAAGCTCGTTCAGGCGGGAAACTTGAGCTGCTCCATTTAAGCTGCAACATTTAAGATATTTGCTCCCCAATAACGCAACGGAAACATACCTGTGGGGAGTTATGAGGTCGGAGCCTCGACGCCAGACTCTTAACTACATTCTGCTGTTGGAATAAACATCTTAAATGTGAGTTGTCTGACTGAACTACAGCTGTCGCTCTGCTGACTGAATCTATTCAATTCAATTTTATTGAATAATAGCGCTATATCATAACAGTTATCTCATATCTCATGTCACCCTGCAGCTGCCGTGTTGATGGTAGTTTGTCTTTTGTCATAATCAGAGTTTTGGTTACGTGACGGATTGCAGCGTCTGAATTACACATTTTTATTTGAATCCAACCTGAAGCGTCCGATTTATTAAAATCCTTGTGATGCAAAACCTTCCGTGCTTTATTTATTCAAACTCTTGCAGCAAGCAGGTGGCTGCTTTGTGATCTTATTTTTAAAGTTTTTAGTCTGAGAGTTATTTTAATTTCTAATTATTTGATAGAGTGAATCAGTTTGCTCTGTGAAGTAGCTGCGAGGCCCCAGAGCCCAAAGTGAAGAGACCAGCAGCCAAAATAACTCAAGTTTACAAAGATATTAAACTAAGAAAAACAGACTTTTCACATGTTTGCTTTAAGCCGCACAGAATATTTTCCCAGATGCTGCGGTTTCTAAGTTAAACCTGTATCCCGTCACCTTTTACAGCGCAGGTTTGGGGATGTGATGCCGCGACCGGCAGCACCGCGAGGCGACAGTCTCAGAGATGATTAAATAAAGACTGTTTGGTAATTTATTCCAACGTGTTGCAGTGGAACATATGTCGTGAGAAAAATGCTATTTCTCCTGAGGGGGCCCTTTTGTTAGCAACTTGTTAATGTACTTTAAAAATAACATAAGTGAGGACGAACGTGCACAGATCACTGTTCAACTCAAATCATTTTGTGGAGAAAAATTTGATAATTCCACAACGATTTCTGACATTAAAAACAGATGTTAAATCCAGCTTGTGGAGTAGTGGATGTACAAAACTTCTAGCCCCTCAGTTTATTCAATTTAACATCAGTCAAATTTAAAACAGTAAATCAAATTCTCTTTTTTTTAACATTTACATTCCATTAACATTTCTTTTTTGTTGTTTTGTTTTACCAGCGTTATTATGGAGAACACAGTAACTCATTTTAGCATTATTTGTAATTTACTTGATTTTGTCCTTTTCAACAATGAATCATTTCATTCCTGGAGTTGAACTTCTGAAACCAAAGCTGCACCTGTGGATCTCTTCCATTTAGCAGCGCTGCAGACGCTGGTCTGTTGCTGCTAACAGAGGTGATTTCTACACCTTTTAAACCCCCAGAGCCTGCAGGTGGATGCTGGGGGGGGGCTGAAGGAGCAGATGCAGGGCAGCAGTGGCATCAACAGGCAGAGGGAGAGATGGGAAGTTTTGCAGATTAAATTGGGAGGGTGTGTTCGGGAGAGCGAGGCATGTCAGGTGGACACGGCGGCCTGAAGGAGCTCGCTGCATTAAATCTGAGGACAAAGCGCCGGCTCAGGTTCCACATACAAAATGTAAACACTTTCAATGCCACCAGTCGGCCCGGCAGCAAGGCATCCCCGAGGCGTCACGCGGGAAATGTGAACATCCTGTTTGATTCGCATACGTTTCACTCGTGAACACACGTGTGCTGCTGATGCTGCGGTGGGTTCAGTGCACCGATGCATCCTGCTGTCAACCATTTATCACCAGCGACGTAAAGACTCGCACAGGAAGGGCTGCACTTCAAAACAGAATTAAACTTTACGCAGCGTAATGACAAAATAAAAGACAAGCTGTGTGGTTTTTGTTGAGATATTGAATTGTGCTTTTTTTCTTTTTTAAATCTATAATGAATATTTAACATTTGCAACGACAATAAAGAGCAAACAGCAGCTTTAATCAGCCTCTTATGAATGTTAGTGATTGTGTTGTGCTTAAGAAACAGACCTCCCACTGGAAACACACACACACACACACACACAGAAAGTCAGATTCAGAAATCATGTGTGGATTGTTTTGACTGTAAACACGTGTTGTTTTTCTCCACATGATTATTTTACATCCTCAGTGTTTGTCTGTAAACAAGCAGTGTGTGCGTGTGTGTGTGTGTGGGTGAGTGTGTGTGAATTCAAGGCTAAAGATCAGCACAACTTCATGTTCTGTGTTAAATGTTTTCATGTCATGTATAGTTTTAAATATGTAAACTGAAACTTTATGAAAGTATTTATTCAGTCAGCTGCTGTGGCGACGCTGTAAGACGACTGTTGTCTTACTGTCCACAGACAGATCATTGTTGTTGTTGTTGTGTTTCTGTGTGTGGTAGTTTAATGTCTCTGTTCTCCTCATCCAGCTTGTTGTCTGACAGAATCTCTGCATTATTTGTGTTTTAACTGTTGTGTCAGCAAAGATGATTTGAGTTGAACAAAGAAAGAGAGACTTAAATTGAATAAGAGCAACAGATGAAACCATATGAAACACACACACGCACTCTCACACACACACACATGCACACACACACACACAGAATCCCTAAACACACAGCGACATCAGCAGCAACAACAACAAGGCATCTTTAATTATTTTCCTTCTCTGATAAACAACTTTAATTGGCTGTGTGTGTGTGTGTGTGTGTGTGTGTGTGTGTGTGTGTGTGTGTGTGTGTGTGTGTAGATGTTCATATATATGTTCATCTCCAAATCCTGCAAGGGCTGAGAAGAGTCAATGATCCTCGGCCCCCCATGACCCTGTCTCCGGTTCAGCGGTTCTCCTTCCTTGGACCACTTCTGGTAGGTGCTGCCCCCTGCAGACCAGAACACCCCACCAGAGCTGCAGTGTTGGAGATGCTCTGACCCAG
>JAVQJV010097389.1:0-17060 GCA_036024995.1 Gadopsis bispinosus
TCCTGAAAAAACCTTGCATGTTATAACTATTCTCAGTTTATCATTTACATGCATGAGGAATTCTGTTCTTGGCCAGATAGCTGGTTTTGGTTGGACTCTTATCATTTTAAAAATGGATTAAAGCAACACACCTGTAATACAATTTTTAAAATGAACAAATGAAAATATGGGGCAGATGAGATGGTAGCATGTGAAGACTATACAGTATATAAAGAGGTCTACTTAAAGGTGTGCTCCACTGATTTTCGAATTGCACTCCTATATAAAACCTTGTTGAATCATGGACAGTTAAAAAAAAACAAAAACTAATGGATAAAAATGAATCCTGCAGAACCAAAGATAGTCTTCATAAAAATGCAAAGCTATTTGCTGAAATAATTTTGGTGCGCTGATGTACATTTTGATGCATCACCGCAGTCTTTTGCAAAGTTTTGGATCCACCTTTGAACATTTGGTCTGGTCCATTGTATTGTAAACACAGCTTTTGGTTTTGAAAATTCTCAAATCTGAGTTATTTCCAGATTCATATTTCTATGGCGACACCAGCAAGGAGTCTAAACTTCCTACAGAACTTGCTGCTCAGTCAAAAAGGGAAGTGGAAAATATTTAGGTTTACTCATAACATGGAGACACTTTGAGGATATCGCATCTGCAGAAGTCAACCGAACAAGACCATAAGAAGTGGTGGTAGTAGTAGTAGTAGTAGTAATCTTTATTTATATAGCACCATTCAAGAAATGAAATGCACCAAGTGCTTCGCAGAAGAGAATGCCATGAAATAAAGTGCAGTTAAGAGAAATCAAACTTGAACAGAATGGAAGACAAATGGCAAGCATAAAATTTGCATATTTAAAAACTGCAGCAGTGCATGAAATTAAATTGAAACATTTTAAATGTGTAAAAGAAACTAAAAAGCAAATTTCAGATAGTTAAAGGCTAAAGTAAAAAAAACTGTTTTAAGCTTGCCCTTAAAGATATTATATACAAGAAGGGTGACCTTAAAATCTATTTTAAGTTGCAGGAAGCCAGTGCAAAGCAGCTAAAACTAAACTAATGTGCTCTCCTCTTGGTTCTGGTTAACAGCCGAGCTGCAGAGTTAATGAATGAGCTGAAGTCTGTCAGTGGGTTTTTATTTTTATTTTTTTGGGAGGCCAATAAAAAGTTGAAATAAAAACATGAATCAGTTTTTCTGATTCATGCTAGTACATGTTGTACATGTTGTACAAATGGAGTATAACGCAGGTAAAATCTCTGCTTGCACACATACTCAAGTATTTTGGATATTTGTTTCCATCTCTGGTTGGCAGCTGACAGCTTTTACAATGCGATTACAACACAAATGGCTTATAATCTGATTTCCACTCTTCCTTTTTCTCTTCCCCATTGTGAATTGAAATGCAAGACTGATGCCTAACTGAACCAAATTGAACACACGCAAACAGCTTAGTTTGATTATCATTGATTTGATATGTTTATCTCTGCCACAGTGAGCTGGATATCTGGATTCCCCAGCCGTTCCATGCCGAGGTCCCAGCCGATTGGTGGGACAGCGAGGCTGATAAATCCCTCCTCATCGGTGTCTTCAAACACGGTAAGAAACACAGAAACCGGCACTGCCTGCACATACAGATCCACCTTCTCCAACATGGCAGCCATAACACAGTGAATACATATGAAACATCTCACACACAGACATGTCGGCACCTTCAGACACACTCCAGTGGCTTCCAACCCAGCAAGCATCATGCACGCAGTCTCACATACACACACACATCCCACCCACTTCTGCTGCCACCGGTTGATTGGTGTTGCTATGGCGATAGCGGTATGCAGCTGTCAAGCTCAGTGTGCCATCGCAAGTGTGATTGGCTGGTTTCACCACTGGCTACGAGTGTGCGTGCGAGAATGTGCCTGCTTTGCAGTGTGTTACCAGGTGTTGAACAAAGTTAATCTCTAAATTAAAATGACGAGGTCTGTTTTCTCTTAACGGTTAACCTGGTTATTTGGGTCGTCATCTGGAAAAGTTGTGTTAATCTCAAAGTGACCCATTTGGGTGCTGACTGGGTAACTGAATGTGATTCCCAGTGACAGACCGATGCGGCCGAGTTTGTGTGCGTGTGTGTGTGCTAGACCTTCATTCATATTAATTTGGCATAATTGTCATATTTTTTCCATCATTGCCACCCTCTATGATTCAATTAGGACACACACAGGAATACAAAAGGGCTCACCCATAGTTAATCATAATCCTCATTCAGTAGGGAGTCCCTTGGGGGAGGAACTAACACACACAGCTTTGTATATAGGCACACAAAACAGCGCGTCTCACACACACACACACCGAAAAGTGATGGCCTATGAAGGCCCCAGATGATTAACGTTTGTCTGCGGGCACAGAGCTGTCTGTGTGTGTGTGTGTGCGTGACAACACGTCACATCTTTCCTAATTGAAATGTGACGGGAGAGAAAGGAAGGAGGGGATGTATGAAAGGTTGAAGGAGGAAGCAATGTGGTTATGGTGCCCTCTCCTTCCTCCACTCTTTCTTCCTTCTCCACTCCCCTGTCCCGCCTCCCCCCCCCCATCTCACCCGCTCCTCCTGTATGTTTCTCTCATACCACACGCCCTTCTCTTTGCTTCCCGATGTCTCTCAGTAGGATCTGCACATTCTAATCTGTTCTGCCTGAATGCCCCTAACGGACACAGTTTCTCACACCCACTAGTTCACTTTCACAGATCTCTCTGTCTGTCTCTCTCTCTTTCTGTCTGTGTGTCTGTCACAAATGAGCACCTGCAGGCTCACTTGGATAAACACGCACATAAAGAACAGAGGCGCGCGCACGCACACACACACACACACACACACACACACACACACACACACACACACACACACACAGACACACACAGGCTGTCTGTCTTGTCAGCAGCTGGCTCCTGGGGTCTGCCCTTCTGCTGCTGTTTTTGTCTACTCAATTTAAAATTTGATGCTGTGTATGTGTTAAAGAGTGTGTGTATGTTAGCTGCGTATAGACCAATACCTTTTTAATCTGATACTTTCTGAAGCTATGTTGACTTGTCACTGATTGGAATCCACTTTATAGCCTCTGCACCTCCAGATATGGCTTCCAAGCGTCTGTATTTCTCACCTTTTTTCTCTTCCTCTTCAGGCTACGAGAAGTACAACTCTATGCGAGCCGACCCCGCCTTGTGTTTCTTGGAGAGGGTGGGCATGCCGGACGCCAAGGCTATGGCCGCTGAGCAAAGGGGATCCGACATGATGGCAGATGGCGCAGAGGGGTAAGAGTGCAGGATTCACTCTTCAGAATAGGATTCAGAATATGTGCGAGTCTGAAAAATAAGTTATCTTGATTTTAAAAGAAAAAAATGTGAATGGAAGCAATTGTGTGCCCCTGAATTGAAAATTCCTTGAATTAAAATTTGTTTTATTTTTTTGTTTGCTAACTTTGCCTTACTTTGTTGTCTCTATTCACCTTTTCAATATTCATATTCCCCTTCTGTTGTGGTGTTCTTCATATGTTAAAACTGAAAATGATGAGTTTGTGAAATTTAACAGTGTTCTTGAAATTTAAAATCTTGAATTCCTTGCCTGTCCCTCCCAACTTCTACAGTGAGGATGAGGATCCAGAGTACAAGCCACTCCGGATGCCTTTTAAAGATGACATGGACGACTTCACCAACTCTCCACTGGATGACAAAGATGACACTGTGGAAGGTGAAGCCGAAGGTAAGCTTTTAATTTACGCAGAGAGGGTGAGAGGTGTTTCTTAAAAGCAGAAAGTAATTTAACACAATGTGAACACTTTGTTTAAATGTGAACTTTTGAACTTACGGGGAGAAGCTTAGATGGTGTTTCAGGATATTTAACAGTGCAGTCCAAAACGGCCCTTCTTTTTAAAACCTGATTTCACCAACAGATTTAAATCCTTTAGTATTTGCAAAAATAGTTATTGAAACCAAAAAATCTGAGCATGCTTTCTATGACTGAAAGTAGAAGGTGATCATTCATTTCTCACACTAAAACCTAAAGACTAAGTGCTAAGGGAACTATTACAGCAATGTTAAAACCTCCATTTTAAAGGTCCATTTTAATGTAAAAGTTAAACAATCCAAGGATCAAAATAACTGCTCTGTTGGTTACTGCCACAGGCTTTTTAGCCATGGCCCTAATGAAAATACTATAGGCTCTTTGCCACATGAGCACATAGATACTTAATTCACGTTAAGCCTTAACTCCCAAACTTGTAAACAAGTGATGAAAGAACAACACTGATAAGGTTCCTTACAGCTCTTTTCTTCATTCTTAATTCCCCCTCCTTTCTCCTCCCCTGCAGCTAAATCAGGTGAAAACGGTCAAAGTGTGACTGCTGGGGGTGGAGCTTCGGGCTCCATCGAGCGACTCCATTGGCCAGCAGCCTCAGCTCTGACTGCCCGTCTGCGTCGCCTCATCACGGCTTACCAGCGTTCCAACCGTAGAGAGCAGCTCCGACAGGAGGCCCTCAACAGGCCTGATGGTCGCAGACGACGACGCAGGGAGTTCCTGCCTTCCATTGCCATGGTTACTAGTACAAGAGGTGGGGCAACTTACATCCAAGATGGAGCTGGGGTGTTCATGACAGAAGGAAGCCCATATCTGGCTAAAGGAACTGCATACTTTGCCAAAGGCGCACAGTTCATGCCAGAGGCGTCGCCAGTAATGACCGCCAGCTCCCTGATGGGTGATGGAGCCATGTACTACAAGGAGAAAAGACAAAGGTAGTGTTGCTTTAAATGCCACATAATTACAAGGTTTATTCAACACTATGAATTCCTATGGATACATTGAAATATGTTATTTTTAAAAAATCACCCTTAAGTATTCACCCTGCCATACAGTGTTCAAATATCATGGCGCGAGGGTTCCCACAGTCATGAAATTCTTGGAAAAGTTATGAAATTAGAAAACCTGTTTTCCAGGCCTTGAAATGGTTTGGAAAAGTTTTGTTTATGAATTGTTTTGGCTGTTTAACATATGTTCATAAAAATCCCAAAACATGTCTAACGTTACACAAACACGTTTAAAATCTGGTGACGTCACAAGTATTGTGTCATACACATCGGTGTGGGCAGCTAGTTGGTGGTGGGTATGTCTTAACAAATGAGTACAGTTGGCATGCGCTGGCCACTTGCTTATCCACAAAAATGCCTGGGAAGTGAGCATTTTAATGTTTGGTGTTTTGAATGGAAAATATAATACATGGCTCAAGATGGAGGCAAATTTTGTTTGTCTGTAGCGCAAACAGACGGCATGAGTACACTTTCCATTTGTACAGCCAATCATAATGTGTTACATCATCTGTAAATGCAGGACCCCGAGCAGATCTGGTACCTACACTGAATACCTGGTATGTAGGAAATTAACTTTTAGATACCAAGAATAAACTGTAATTTAAAACTTCTATGCATCATTACTTTTAAATTGATAAATGCTGACATTCACTTACACCAATACAAAATTAGCGAAAATAAAAGAAAATGCATTCCATGTTATTCCATGCTACATTCTTTGCTCGGGTAACCCTGTGATCGCTATATAGGCCAGCGTATTTTAAACAACTTAGTCATGGAAATCGGATAAAATATTATGGAGGCTTTATGGAAACGTTCTGAAAATTAATTGGTTAAAATGTGTGGGAACCCTGATGCCATGTGATCAGATATCACATGTTACTTTTGATAGTTGAACCTAGTCTCACATTTTTGTCTTTATTTTTTTTTTCTTTTCCTGTCAGATGGACTCGTCGTGAGGAGGCCGATTTCTACCGTGTAGTGTCCACCTTCGGCGTCGTCTTTGACACCCAGCGGCAGACATTTGATTGGACACAGTTCAGGGCCTTTGCTCGACTAGACAAGAAAACGGATGAGAGCTTGGAGAAATATTACTACTCATTCATTGCCATGTGTAAACGAGTCTGCAGAATGCAGGTTAAAACTGAAACAGGTAAGACAAATCCTATATTGCTTGAGGTCGCTGCACGGCAGAAAGGAGGTTTTTCATCATTATGTATTGCGCGGTTGTTCAGTCACTAAAACAACATCTTTGGGGTCAAATAATGTTTAATACTGGAGAAATTTTGTCTGACATATTTCTAATTTTAAGGACTACCTCTATCTTTTACCTCATCAGAACTACCAGACCCAACCCTGATCATCGACCCCATCACAGAGGAACGGGCCTCTCGCACCCTGTACCGCATCGAGCTGCTCCGCCGCATCCGAGAGCAGGTCCTCCCACACCCACTGATCTCGGAGCGCCTTAAGCTCTGCCAGCCTTCCCCAGACCTCCCTGAGTGGTGGGAGTGTGGCCGCCACGACCAGGACCTCCTCCTGGGGGCCTCTAAGCACGGAGTGAGCCGAACAGATTATCACATATTAAATGACCCTACCTTGGCCTTTCTGGAATCCCACCAGCGCTTTACCAGCCAGCGAGGGGCTGGCGTCGGCATGGGAGCCCAGGGTGAGATCACTAAAGCTGGGATGGGAGCGGCAGAAAACACCTCTGCACCACTCCTCACCCCCACAGAGCTGGTGAGTGCTGCAGCTGCTGCCAAAATTGCAGTTAATGTAGCTAAAGAGGAGGGAGAAACAGAGGAAGTGAAGACTGAAGGATTGAAAGCAGAGATGGAGGTGAAAATGGAAACAGGGGGAGGAGATGCCAGCGACATTCCATATTCCAAGACTGAAACTACTGATGAACCGAAGGAAAATGAGGGAGAGGTCAGAGAGGAGAAAGATGAAACTGCTGCTTCACCGAGGAAGGAGGTCAAGAAAGAGGAGGAGATCCATCCGAAAGAAGAAGAGGAGGAGGATCAGGAAAAGCAGAAGGAGGTGCACAGTGGGAAAGGAGAGAAGACTTCCAAGCAAGCCTATGACGAAGACAAAGACTTAACGGAAGAGAGGAGTTTGGCTCTTGGGGACCAGAAAATGTCCACTGAGCACCCAGAACATCCTGGCTCATCTCCCAAAGCACAACTGGGCCTCAAGACTGCAGAGGAGGAAGACGGAGAGGAGAGGGAGAACTTTAAATCTCCAAAGTCGGCTGACACAGAGAAAAGCCCAGAGGAGGAAGAGGAAGAGAGGCTAGATGAAGATGACAAATCAGAGAAATCTTCTCAGGCTGAAGGTAAGTTTATTGTGGTGACATTAGTCTCACTGGTCTCCTTGGATGACAGCTTTTAAACTTTGGTTTTGATGTGGTTTATCAGAGAGATGACTGGAAGTACTAAATGTAGCTTCTACACAACATAGATGTCTCAAATGTCTTACTTTAATTATGCTCTTGTTTATTGTAATCCCTTTCTGTTAACCAGTTTTTGTCCTGGTTGTCAGCCCCCCATCATTGCTGACACCACACCCAGTCACAGGCTTATTTCTGGTGTTTCCCCTCGTGACCTGGCAGTGTTTTTAATGAGTCCAAATTCCAGGGCCGAGAGAATAAAAATAGTTTGGATCCCTTGATCATGATTTAGAAACCCTTTACATGACTTCCTTTCTCTCCGGACAGCGAGTGCTGCATCAGAGCAGAAGAACTTTGATGAGGAGAGTATCGCATCTCTGAGCACGTCGGCCCAAAACGAAACCCGAGACGGGTTCTGCCCCGACGATCTGCCAGAGACTTCAGCGCTGCAGGCCTTACAGGACCGTGCCTATGGCTTCTCATTCTGGCCTAAGGTGAGTTTCGCATAGACAAACACAGACATGGGGCTAATAAAAGCCAGGCGATCATTACCCACTTAGTTAATAATTTCTGTTAAGGTCCTGTCAATGAAATTCAACACTTCCTGCAGACGTTTCACTTTGAATTAAAGCTGTAAGCCTTAGTTGATTTAATTCATCAATTAATTCAACAGTATTAATGAAGTAAAAATACTGCAAAGAATAAGCGACTGGAATTAGGTGAGTTGCTCTTTAACACAAACACTGTTTTCATTTGACAGAGCAGCAGAGTGGTGCCTGTAAGGTTCAAATAAAAGCCTCTGTAATGATAACTATTTGAGAATTTACTGTACACAGAAAGGCAGGACCTTTTTATTCAAAGCACTTTCTAAAATAGTTAATTACCTCTCTCCAATTACTTCATTCTGTTCACCCCTCAGGATCGAGTGATGATCAACAGGATGGATAACATCTGCGAGGCCGTCCTGAAGGGCAAGTGGCCGGTCAACAGACGCCACATCTTTGACATCCCCAGCAACCTGTTGCCAGGGCATGGCTCCACAGTAACCACAGCAGCCGTAGCCACGGCGACTGAGGGTCCGCTGCAGAGGCGGAGCCTGGCGGAGCTGACAATGGCCGGCATCCATACACCTTACAGTGGGAGTGAAGATAAAACACTATCGCCACAGGTTCATGTGAGTGCACGTACACACACAATGAAAAGCCAAATAAGTTATTTAAAACAATGATTTTTTTAAATATATTTCTTGATAGTCATTTATCCAAACAACTAAGCTAGTTTTAACCTCCAGATAGTATAGGCATTATTAGTTACACTGCAATTACACTTCACAAAACCCTAGAATTAGCGTTTTGTTTTGTAAATAAAGATATTGCGTATAGTGCAAATTTTTTGCTGTTTGCAGAAGTACCAGTAACAACAATGGGACAAGCTCCTAGGTAAGGTGTTTTCAGGTAGACACAGGTATAACTGTTGGCCTGATGTTGCAGGAGGACGCTCTGAGCCTCACGGTGCCCCGACAGAGGAGGCGACGGCGGAGGAAGATTGAGATTGAGGCAGAGAGGGCAGTCAAGAGACGTAACCTGATGGAGATGGTTGCTCAGCTGAGAGAAAGCCATGCTGCTGCTGAGTCCCAGAGCCAGGCTATAGACCTCACCAAGGTGCTCACATAAACTCAAACTAACACACTCGGTCCATTAGGTTCCTTACTATGATTCTCAATTAGGAACTGTGTTGCCAACCTACCAAATTAAATATTATGGTAATTTTAACATTCAAACAACATGAAGTTTATTAATTAAAACGGATCTAATTTTGTTCAGGGTATGCACCATCACCACAAGGCCTCTTCCTCATTGGCCGGCTTCCCCAGTGCCCTGGTGACAAGCCCCTCCCTCAAAGCCCAGATGGAATTGCTGCAGCAAGCCCCTCCCTCCACACACAGATCCAACGGTTCACTGGAGGCCGACCTGCCTATCATGAGGAGGAGGCGGGGCCGCAGGAAAAATGTGGAGGGCCTGGAGCTACTATTCATGGGCAACAAGAGAGCAGGAGGGGTATGAAGTATTGGGGTGTTTTTATTGGGGTGTTTTTTTTTTTATATGAGGAGTAACTTTGTCAACTTTACATCAACAGTAGACGTATCAACATTAAATGCGTCTTTCATTCTCCCCCCTCGTTGTCCCTGTTGGACATTCAGGATGATGCTGAGGAAACTAAGGGTTCAGGTGTGGAAAGGGTTCAGGGTGCTACCCCTGCCCACAAACCCCTCTCTGTTCCTGAGCAGAGCCCCAGTGCCAGATGTCTTGCCTCTGGTAGTCTGGAGGAGGAAGAAGCAGCAGTTTCCAACAAAGAGCTGGGAGAGTGGCTGAAGCAGCACCCGACATACACCATGGACATGGCCGGATTTACACCAGTATGTCATCCTCCTTTTCATTTATTTATTTATTGTGTGCTTGAAGTGCAGTAGCACAAGGCACACTATGCTATTCGCCCAGGACCCAGAGATCAAAGACAATTCAGGGAGAAATGAATCTCACCGTTTTTATTATTCTTCCACCGCATTTTTTGCTGAGTTTCAACTCCCGCACCGTTGCCGCTAGAGGTGACCAAAGTACATAAAAAAATCAGGACTGATCGGGAATGGTGTGCTATGACTTTTCTCAGAGATCGGTAAAGCCGTTTTTGAGCAAACACGCAAAACGTCGAAATTTTGCGTGTTTAATCTGGCCGGCCTAGAGTGCGTAGAGTGACAGGCTCTTCTGAAATTGTCTCGCGTCCACAATTTTCTCTCCACATACATAATTAGCCCTCAAAACGTATACATCTGTCTAGTTTCAGAAAATGGAACCATATAAATCATTGGACATGTGGTTTTTGAGCTGTGTGCCTTAATTGATCAGAAGTGCCGGAAAGTTCTCCATAAGGATCCATTACAATTTTAAGAAGAAAATCTCTACTTTCTATTTTCCCCTTACATTTCTAACTCGCTGTTGTGTGCACATTTAGAATACCACAAACATGGCTAGCCTCTCATCTTTCCGATGATAGCCTTACTTTAATGATTGGACTCACGGTTTTTGCTGTAGAAGCACTTGTTTGTGGGGTTTTACTGGGCTCTCTGTGTAGCTGGTGAATTAAAAGTGCTGGCTGATGACATGACAGCTGCAGCTAAGCAGAGACGGCCACTAGATGGCAGCATTGGAATACAAACGGGAGAAAGGCAGTTAAAATTTAAGACACAGCTGCAGCTAAGCAGAGACGGCCATGACAGCATGGTCCACTAGATGGCAGCATTGGATTACAGCAGAGACGGCCTTGACAGCAGAGACTGAGCATGGTCCACTAGATGGCAGCATTGGATTACAAATGGGAGTAAGGCAGCTAAAATTTAAATAATTCTGGCTGGATGTAATTGTGATTGTCTTCTCGGGCCACTGGATAGCAGCATTGCATTACAAACAGGCTCGCCTGAGTCAGCTCTGTATAGATGGAGAGGACAGAGGATCTCAGTGATTGGATGCTGAGATGAATGACCTGTTTATAAAACGATTGGATTTGCTGCCCGTGAGGTGGTGTGAAATTGATGCGTTGAAACAGGAAGTGGTTTATATCTGCACTGTGTGTTGTCCAAGCGGCATTAAACTTCACATATTTCATGATCGGCCCGGCCCGACGGCATCTAAATGCTAATTTTCATCCAGTCATAGCGCCACCCTGTGCCAACAGGAAGTTACTGGCCCTATACTTTGAATCCATACTCCTAGCAGGTCAATCAGATCCGATGAAGAAGAAGTGTCTCAGAGTTGTTCCTTTAATCTCAGTACACTCGGCCCAGAGGTGGCAGTACCAAAATAGACAGAGAGTGACAGACAAGTTTGGCGGCCGGGGGCCTAGGGTCACGCGGTTGCACTTCAGGCACACATAAAATTTCCGCGGAATTTTACATTTCTAGTTTATTTTTATTCTTCACCTTTTTAGTCCTTTTGTTGGTGTGAACCAATATAAAGCTTATGTAGGTTTATTTCCTACCTAGATTTTTCTGTTTGTTCTTTTTCTCCTTGTTCAGTAGCCTTTTCTCTAAGCCACTAGTTATTCACACTTGGCTTAATGTTTCTTCTTCCTGCTACAGAAGAGCGAGGAGTTACTGCTGTCTCAATTTTCTAAGCCCAAGCAGAAGCGCCATCGCTGTCGAAACCCCAACAAGATCGACATCAACACCCTGACTGGAGAAGAGAGGGTGCCTGTGGTCAACAGACGTAATGGACGCAAGGTAAGCGGACATAAAATTCTCCATTCAAAACTGCCATAGTACATATTGAAACGGTGTCTTTCTACATTCATCGCTTTTCTAAGAGAAACTAATTTAACCTTCAGATGGGTGGGGCCATGGCTCCACCAATGAAGGAGCTGCCCAGATGGTTACTTGAGAATCCTGAGTTTTCTATTGCCCCTGATTGGACAGACATCGTCAAACAGTCGGTTAGTAACCATGACAAAACCTATAAACAATTACACTTTTGTAATAACTTGTTTATTGATTTCACCGCTACTGTATAAACTATTTCTAAAGAAATTGGTGATTACAAATGAAAATTGTTGCATTGTTTTCTTGTCACCCCTCTGGGCCAAACTGTCCCAAATTGCCAGCTTGGAGTTCCTTGGGTGAATTGAAGTTGTCTTCTAATCTAAAATCCTCCTCCACACAGGGTTTCCTCCCAGAAGCCATGTTCGACCGCCTTCTGACCGGTCCTGTAATCAGGGAGGAGGGCGTCCGTCGTAGGGGGCGACGACCCAAATCTGAGATTGCCAAGGCAGCGGCTGCCGCCCAGGCAGCAGCAGCAGCACAGGCTGCACAGGCATCACTGGTCACTGCTGCTTCTGCAGGTACAAACTGCTGCTAAAGCAACCAGTTCATCATACACAATTATTCCACATGCATATTTGGGGGAAAAATAAGTACTGTCTGACAGACTGTATCTTTATCTGTAATTTTATTAACCCCACTACCCTTCGTTCATTTCTTGTAATCGCAGTCTGAATAGGAGAGAGGACTCATTTAATTTCATAGCTGTTTGTGTTGAAAGGGTGTGTGCATGTGTGTTTCTCTCTACAGGAGGTATCAACCCTCTGCTGTTAAACAGTCTGTTTGGAGGGATGGACCTGTCGTCCCTCCAGAGCCTCCAGTCTCTCCAGTTGGCTGCTGGTCTGATGGCCTTCCCTCCACCCACCGACCCCAAGCAGGCTGCTGCCAGCGCCGCCTCTATGCTGCCCCTCATGCTGCCCGGCATGGGAGGCCTCCCTAACATGGCCGCTGCCCTCCCCAGCATGTTCAGTCTAGGTGGGCTGTTTGGTGGTAACCTGGCGACGGCTGCAGCCGCTGCATCCAACTCTGCCATCGCCGCAGCATCAGGGAACACCAACGGAACAATGGACGGAGAGGGTGATGAGACAGTCATGACAAAGAGGAAGAAGGAGGTAGAAGATGGAGAGGACTATGACGAGGTGGGAGATGAGGGGAATGAGGAAGGAGTGAAGAAGGCAAAAAAGAAGATGGAGAAAAATGGTGAGGGAGGGGTGGAGAAATCAGTTAACGTCTCTGCAGCTTCTCAGATCCAAGCTGCTGAATCGTCAGCTGAGGTATCCATCAACGGTGACGCCGCAGCGCTGTTAGCTGCAGCCGGCATGTCTGCCAGTTCTCTGGCATTCAACCCCTTCCTCCTCTCCACCATGGCCCCCGGCCTCCTCTACCCCTCTATGTTCCTACCTCCAGGCCTTGGGGGGCTCAGTCTGCCCGGCTTCCCCACCGCCTCTACCTTGGCCGAGCTGCAGAACGCCATGGCCGGAGCACTGGGAGGTAACGCTGTGATCACAAACCCCCCAAGAGATGAAGAGGAGGAGAAGGGTGGGCTAAAAGCTACAGAAGTGGATGAGGAGGGAGGAGGGGAGAGTGACTTGGCTGAGGAGAATGAGGATGGAGCAGAGGAGGAGACGAGAGGCGAGGATTCAGCCCTGGAGGATGGAAGGATGGGAGGAGAGGAGGAGGAGGAGGAGGAGGATGAGGAGGAAGCAACAGCATCTCCACAGAAGGACAAGAGTGACTGAAATCATGCACAAACTGACTGGCCTTGGACATTTCCTAAACTCTGACCTCCCTTTCTCCTCCTCGTCCTTGCCACGTTTACACGCCTCTACTAGAAGTATCCAAACTATTATGAATCCAATTTTTTTTTTTTTCGTTTGACATTGTTGATTTCTCAGTTTATTTTGTTTTGGCAAGGTATATTTACTATGCGTCAGAGAGGACGGTGTGTGTCTGTGTCTGTGTGTGTGTGTGAGTGTGTGTGTGCGCGTGTTAAGTTAAATCTCTCTGATTGATAGTGTAGTCAGGGAAAATCCTCACAGCCACTCGCTTAGAGCTCGGCTCCACTTCAAAGACTGTTCCTTTCTATCTGGTTGGACACTGTGAACGGTGCACCCACACTTTTCTCTCCTACAATCCTTCCAGTAGGACTTCACAAGGTTCCAGTAGTAGTACTACTATTATTATTATTATTATTATTGTTATTATTGCTGCTGCTTTCAGCTCTCAAATCTTTGTTTTATTTTTGCTTTCTCCTTCTTCATCTGGACTTCTCTGTTGTTTGTTGTTGGCAGCATCTCATGAAAAAGAGGAAATGCCCGCTGGTGGCACTTTTTCTAACATCAGTTCTCAAAAACAAAATAAAACCCCAGCATTACAGCTAACCCGGCTGTCTGTCTGACAAAGCTGCTGCAAAATTAATTGTGGATAATGGAGTAGATTGAGCTGTTCTGTTTCAGAGCAGATGCTTAGTTCTCACATATTGGACCAGGTAGACTGAGATTTTAGGCCAGTCTGGTTTTATTTTCCTCCTGAGTCTTTCACACTGACTACAACACACACACACACATACATCCTAACACACAGCTGATCATCAGCTGCACACACATGCACTCTCACGCATTCACCATATCCACCACTACACACACACACACTAACCCCCTAAACCTTCTCTGTGACTTTCTGGGAGGACTCATCCCTGTAGCTGTTTTCCTTTGGAGAGTGTGTGTGTTTTGTGCGTGCGTGCGTGAGTGAGTGTGCGCGCGCTTGTGTGTGCGTGCACGCTGAACCAGTACTGTTG
Source organism: Gadopsis bispinosus (assembly GCA_036024995.1). Taxonomy (NCBI): domain Eukaryota; kingdom Metazoa; phylum Chordata; class Actinopteri; order Centrarchiformes; family Percichthyidae; genus Gadopsis; species Gadopsis bispinosus. Next base: position 14,399 of record JAVQJV010097389.1, read on the forward strand.
AACCCAGTCCCACACTGTTTGAATACCAGTCTTGAGTCTTTCCACTGCCACATCTGAATCCGGTGTCTCTTTCTCTCTTTTTTGAGGCAGCTGGTATTGGCTCAGGAGTGGCAGGCGGGCTGGGTCTGCCACCAATCAGGCCTTCTGATTGGTCCGCTTCATGCCGCTGAAACCAGCTGTCCCCATTGGGAGGCTTTTGTGGATGGATTTGGATCAGTGGTTTACACAGGGATGTGATGTTTCAGGTTTATTCTTTAAAGGGGGCACATGAGGTGGTTGATACTTTTTTTTTTTTTTTTTTTTTTCCTCCCCGTCAGTGCCACGTTTAAAATCCTTTTTTGATTTAAATTTCTTTCCTCTGTATCCCGGTAGTTTCAGACCACGTGCTGCTCCCTAGTGACCTTCTCTTTAAGGACTCTTTCTCTAGTCACACACACTGACACCAGGCCTGGCCAAAACAGGACTGAGACGCATTTTCAACAGAGTTGGAAATTTCTATATGTCGTCAAACTGGTCGCTGAGTAAGTTTTTAAATACTTGAAAAGTGCGAGTGGCGTTTGATTTGTTTCCTTTTTCCGAGGCCAGTTCAAGTGTCTGAGGTAAATCAAGCGCTGCAAGATGTTCAAATATTTGAAAGTACATTCAAATACACACTGTGGCCAGGTCTTATTAACATTTGCTATCACAGCCAGCCCAGCAGATGCAGAGAGAGAGAACTGGGATGAGGGGGGGGGACCAGATTTTTGGCTCTCTGAAAGACACCTTCCCCCATAAAAGACCCTCATTCTCCTCTCTAATGCTGAGACAGCAATAACCAAGGCAGCTTTTGAATGTTTCAACATCACTCTCCCAACACTCTCACACTCTCACTCACTCTCATACACACATTCTCTCTCTCACACTCACACACACACGCACACACACAATATGAATAACCACAAGTGTCGTATGAATAGAAAAGCAAAACTAAACTGTAAATGATGACAAATAAGTACTGCAATCAATTTTGTCTCACTCTGTTCCTGTTGATGCACTGGTGTTAAAGAGTTAAAATTATCAGGTACCTTTTATTACTTAGCTACTTTTCTTGAAAAATGGACTTTTTGTTACTTTTAGCCAGCAAGCTGAAGAGCATTACCTCAAAATTCTTATCTAGCCTTGAAGTTTACAGACATACCATGTAAATGTTTTTTTTTTCCTGTTTTCTTTTTTTTTTGGTGTTTGTCGTTTTTGTTTTTGGAGACATCATGTATGATGAATTGTAGCTATGATGCTTTTAATAAAAGTGAATCATGATATTCGCCTAGGAAACCAAACCTCCACTTGCATGTCATTATTTGTTTAACTCCTCTCTGCTTGGACTTTGAAAAAAACGATTTCGGATGGCACTTGACAACATTTTGTTGTCCAGCATGAGGGAGCGCATCAGACTCCAGCACTATTCGAACCAGCTCAACTAAAAACTCAGCTGCCTGATGAGACTTGCTTCGCCGAAGACGCTGGTGTTTTTAATACTGATCTTCTGACGTGTGTGTAGATACAGTCTAATAGATAATGCATTTGATCAGTTCTCCAAGGAAGTTAGTGACTGAAACAGTGCGTCTTCCTACAAACCCTAACCTAACTTCTCCCGTTGATTACTTTTACATGGTCTGCTACTGGAGTGAAAATCAGACTAAATTAGTAACCCATTGTATTTTAAAAACTGAAAAATAATCTTAACTCAAGTTCCATTGCAAACCAACGTCACAAACTCAGCTGTTGAATTCTCAGAAGTGGTTAAAAGGTGTGGGGTGGAAAAGGTAAGTAGGACCCAGAGTCAAATGGTCAGGAACTGCTGAGAGCAAATACAATGAATGGTGCCAATTAGCAAAAAATTACAGCATTGGACAAGTTGTAGCCCAAAGCTAACGGACGGGGCTCGATTCTGTGCATGTGGCCCAGTGTCAGACTGCTCTAAAGGGTTCTTAGTGGAAATTATGTGGTTACTAAAGATTATCAATGAGGAGGGTGACTGGAATGGACGATGTAAACTCATGTACATTGCATTCAAAGATATGGTGGGATCAGGGACGGCTGGTATCAATGGGCTAGCAGGGCTCAGCCCTCCCTGTCCTTTACAATAAATATAATAAAATAATTGCAAAAAATCTTAAAACAGATCGTCTTCAATTTTTGTGGGACCTAGAGGAGCAACAGAACCAAATAGTCACAAGAAAAATGTAGGAAATACAAAGAAAAAGGCAGGATATATTGAAATGGGCTTATTTTTTACAGCCCCAACTCAGCGGCATCAGCGTCCAATCAGATTCGTGTTAAGTGAGTGACAGGCGTCGTGGCACGTCCCCTTGATTTGCTGGGCATTTGGGCTAAATTCATTCAGCCCAGAGACGCTGTGACAGAGAGATCAGACAGGGGGCGCAGCGTCCAAACCATGTTGACAGAACACAAAAAGACTAAATCGTAAATTTAATCTTTCAGTAAAGCTACTGTATCAATGTTGGGTAAAGTTAACATGAGGGCAGAGACACAACGAGCTGCTGAAGACAAACAGGCTTCTCTGTCACGGATTGTGGACTGAATGTTGTGGGACACACGAGCTCTGCGGGGGTCCGACGAACCTCCGACTTCACTGCAGCGAGGCGAGTTTCAGAACCTCGTT
>JAVQJV010097403.1:0-23939 GCA_036024995.1 Gadopsis bispinosus
CCATCGGTGTGTGAATGGGTGAATTAGACTACTGTTCAAAACTTAGATTACTGTTACAGCGCTTTGGGAACCGTTTCGGTTGAAAAGCGCTATATAAGAAAGAGTCAATTTACCATTTAGAGTCCAAAACCCAAATACTTCCTTATGTGATGCAGGTTTGACAACACACAGCAAGAACTGTCCAAGGCTGCAGCCCAGAACAAGGAGCTGCAGCGAGAGATGGAGCGGCTGCAGTCTGAGGCAACGCGGCTGAAGACCCAGCAGCTCAAGGCGGCGAAAGACTGTGAAAAATACAGGGAGGAGCGGGACTCTGTGATCAATGAGTACCGCCTGATCATGAGCGAGCGGGATCAGGTGATCAAAGAGGTGGACAGGCTTCAGACCGGGCTGGAGGTGGCAGAGGCGAAGATGAAGAACACATCTTCAGAGAGACGGGTGGCCAACGAGGAGCTGGAGGCTCTGCGGCAGGTAACCGCTGAGTGAAGGGCTCCTTTAGGCCCATACTAAGAATTAAATCCGGTTAAACATTTTACATTAAGGACAGAGAGAACAGTTAAGGTTTGGATCATCGACTAAAATTTACATGGCTACTTTTCATGCTGTGTGCTGTTAACCTGTTGATGAAGAATGACTTATTGAATATTATCTGTGTTCCAAATGTATCAACTGTGGTTAAGCTGGTTAAAGCTCCTGTCATCATTCATTTTGGCATCACCCAGAACGTATTCAGCCTGCCCAAACAGTATACAGGTGTCATCATTGGTAAGGCTACAGTTCAAGATGAGTCCCCTTGCCAATAAAGAAAACCCAAAACAGACAACAGAAATTGATGGCTATTTAAAGAAAAGAGAGAATCCTCAGTTCTGCACTTAATAGGACGTTTGGGTTCATGGCACCTTTTCTTCTATGAGATAAGATTTTATTGATCCCCAAGGGGAAATTCCAGCCTCACAGCTGTACAAGAAACAGGCCAAAGATGTAGGTACAGATAAGTAGAAGAAACCATACAAAGTTCTGAGTATTTACTCACTTTAGCTCTCGATGTTTTTGTGTGATGTGAAGGAGCTGGCCTCAGCACTGGTGGACAGGGACCGGGCCATCTGCGAAAAGAACGAGCTGCTGGAGAAATACTGCCACGAGGTGAAGGACAAGGCCGAGCTCCAGAAGGAGCTGAGCCAGGCCTGCAAGGACATTGAGACGGTGCGGGAAGAGAGGGACGTGGCCCGCAAGGAGAGGACAGAGGCCATCATCCAGAGGGACCAGCTGTTGCGAGAGTATTACCAGGCCAGACAGGTAGCCAGACGTGCAGGAGATTTATTGTGACAAGTGGAGGGATTGATTTATTCCTCTGACAATAATCCCTTCATCCCATCTCATACAGTAGTAGTAAATGTTTTTTTCAGCAGCTGGCAGGTTTCCACACATTGATTTTGTTGAGAAACATGTGTGTCACCCATCACACTACGTTTCAGTGTGATTGTCAGATTAATTGCAATGAAAGTGCTGAGATTCCTGCATTAGGAAATTACTAGCCATTACAGTGAAAATGCTCTCCGACTGCACAAGAACACTGCATTGCATCAGAAACTGATAATTAAGCCAAACAAGAGTACAGTAAATTCTAATGGAATTAATTTAGCTATAGACTTAATTAATGCCTTAACTACACTTGGCAGTTATTTAGAGCGGGAGAGACAGAGAGCATGTGCTGCAGATATACTAGTGACTCTGTGAGACGTACACTTAAAATACTATATCTGACCCACTTCAAACCGACTACCTAATCCAATCTATGACTGTTACGCCTCAAACTACATTTGCAAGACATCCTGGGCAGAAGTTGCTTTTTAGGTTGCAGCAATTTCTTTTAGGTGTTTATGGTTAAACATAGAACAATAAGTTGATTGTTTTAATCTTTTTTTTTTTCCAGTTTTCTTCTTCTGAAAAATTGCAGACTAAATTCACCATGTACGGAACTGAATTTAGCCTTCGGACTGTGTGGATTTGTTGCTACAAAACTAAAAACCTATCCTGGAAGTCTAGTTTAAGCTACACATCAGCAGGTTTGAAGGCTTAGCACCCACCAAAACACTGCACAGTGGCTGATGATACCATAGGACAAGGATTTTACTCTCTACCAGTTAAGGTTAAAATAAATATGACACCCTACATTTCATAAAGGCATGCAGCAGGAATGTGTTTTTGCATGTATTTGATTGGCAAATGTGATGAGTTGCTGGATGACGTTAGACTGCGTTGCAACAAAAGTTGTGAACTCTTAACTGAGTTTTTTTTTTTGTGCATCAGAACCCCTGCTGAGCCAGTTCTGTTGACTCATTAAAATTAATTAAGACACTGCCTTTTTGCAAAAGCACCTTGCAGTGCACATCTTTTGTCCAGTCCTATATTGACCTTCATCACCTTACATTTCCTTACAACTCCTCCAGAAACAGGACTCTGCCACTCTGGACATGGAACGAGCCAACAAGGAGATTGAGGTTCTGAGGAAGCAGTACGAGGCAATCTCTCAGGAGCTGAAGGAGACCCTGCAAGAAGCCGAGGTAGCCAAGTGCCGACGAGACTGGGCCTTTCAGGAGAGGGACAAGATAGTGGCGGAGAGGGAGAGCATACGGTAAGGAGTGGCTTCAAAAGACATCGGTGTTTGTAATGTGGAAATATGTTATATTTACGTTGCATGTTGGTGAAGAGAAACTTGGACAAAACTACATTTGTTTACATTTTGTCTGTCCGTCAGAACGCTGTGTGACAACCTGAGGCGAGAGAGGGACAGAGCTGTGAGTGATCTGGCAGATGCTCTGAGGAATCTGGATGACACAAGGAAACAAAAGAACGATGCTGTGCGGGAACTCAAAGAACTAAAGTGAGTCATTCCTCCCCATTTTTGTTTTTTCTTTAACTTCTTGCCAGGCTTGTGCTATCTTCTGCGTTTTTTATTTTTAAAATCTAAAATTTGAATGTTATTCACCAAATTTCTATTTGTGCCAGAGTCTGTGCTCCTCTTTCAGAATATACCAGATCTTTTGTGCCACCAAGTGGAGGAATAGTGTCACTGTTTTAGCAGAGTTAAGATTACTTCTAAATCTGAATGTACTTATTTAAGAGCTGCACATTTTATGTTTCCTGCAGAGAAAAGATGGAGGACCAGTTAGAAAAGGAAGCAAGGTTTCGTCAGCTAATGGCTCACAGCTCACACGATTCAGCCATCGACACGGACTCGATGGAGTGGGAGACAGAAGTTGTAGAATTTGAGAAGCACAGAGTAAGAACCACTGCAAGTCTTGTTATTTTCTTAGACAGTAAATTAACTTTAACTCGGGCAAATTTGAACTGACTATCAAACTGAACTAAATGAATATATGTTTTCTTATTCAGGACATGGATTTGAAAGCACTTGGTTTTGATATTGCTGAAGGGGTAAATGATCCGTATTTACCAGGAGATTGTGGCATATTTGTCAGTAAAGTGGATAAAGGAAGTATTGCTGAAGGAAGATTAAGGTAACTGTCTCACTGCTTTGCCAATACATCACATTTCATTAGCAATTGGTATAATTTAAAAAGTACAATACCAGTGTCACTAAAACACCTGTGTTTCAATACCAAAGCAATAATCTTTTCAATACTTTTTTCTGGTGAAAATAAACATGCTTTAGTCCGTTTTATTTTTTTTATTTATTTTTTTATGAACTGCTCAATGCAGTGTGTTAACCTAAATGAAATATTGTCTAAAATTTTGAAGTTTCTGATTAAACAGACCTAAGAACCTGATGCCACTTTTGATACTTAAAACTTTTTGATGCTTGATACTTCACGCACATTTTGGTCAGTACTCAAAGAAGCATTGAGAGTCTATGTCCAATCCTACATTTTATTTTTGTCCACCGCTCTGTTCTCTCTATGCAGGGTGAACGATTGGTTGTTGAAAATTAATGATGTGGACCTGACCAATAAAGACAGGAAGCAGGTGATCAAAGCGGTGCTGAGTGGTGAGGGAGTGATCAATATGGTAGTTCGCAGAAGGAAGTCACTCGGTGGACGGATCATCACTCCGATCCAGATAAACCTGGCTGGACACAAAGGTTAGCTTCAAGCTTCAATTAGAAATACATTTTACCTTTTTAAAGTGCTGCTGTTAACAGGCATCTAATGATGCTCCAGTACACCAAGTATAGTAGTTATCAATGTTATTAAGTACTGCAAATGTAATTAAGATTTTTATTGCTGTGTATTTGATGTTTTTATGTTAGATTCTTTTGAAAGAAATGGTTAACATGATATGTGATATGATTTCTGATTCTTTTTCTGTCTTACTTAGACAGTGGCATAGGTCTGGAAAGTGGAGTGTTTGTTGCCACTTTGGCTCCAGGCAGTCCAGCTGCCAGAGACTACGCTCTTACTGTTGGGGATAGACTGTTAGCTGTGAGTATGCTGCCCAAAAACCTGTTTAGGTTTCATGAGAAGAGACATGCATATTTAACACAAGGCCACTATAGAGCATGGACGTGCCTCTAGTGCCATCTACTGACCACAGGCATGTTGTGTTTAATCAAGGAACACACTGGAGCTTTGTCTCAAATATACACTATGTACTAACACTATATACGTGTATTCATAGTATACAGTTTTGGTAGTTAGTCCGTTTTATACTATCAGGAAAAAATACAACGTATGTCAATGAATGGCAGTCCGCATCTAAAACACCGACTAGCTTCTTCTAGTGTTAAATTTTGAAAAAGAAAAATGTTTGTCTATGACTTTAGTGTTTTCCTCCATCTCCTGCACGCATTGCATTTTAGTGTCCATCAACAGCGCACTCATAAATCAAGCAGATCTACTCTGCATGCTGTCATTTTTGAGAATACTTAGACAGAGAATTTACAGACTTTTTGGTGAACTTTGTAGTTCCCACACACACATGCATGAGGAAATGCATATTATATTATTATAGTCATGTATATTATGTTGTCTTTGGAGGCAGGTTGTGACAGCTGGAGGTTTTCTGACCTTGTGTTTTTGTCCACTACAGATCAATGGAATTACACTTGATAACAAGTCGCTCTCTGAATGTGAGTCTCTGCTGAGGAGCTGCTGCGATTCTCTCAGCATCTCCCTCATGAAGGTGAAGTCCTCAGACCTACAACACACCACAGAAACTGCCACTGATGTAATCCAAGGCAATATGACATAGCTCCAACTAAATAAGCCCCTTTAGAACTACATGTAGAAGATTCATTTACAGCGGCCGTGGGTATGGGCTCCAATTTTGTAAAACACCCTATATTATGTTTTAAAAACAAAGGTACATTTTACTGGGGAAAATTCTAAGAACCTCTAATGTGAGATATCTTTTATAGCTTTTGTCTCACAAACATCACTTTGGCGTGACTCTACAAGTCATTGAGGTTTTGTTAACAAACATGATCCTCATATGCTATGATTTCTTGTTGCTTAAATAAGTATAGTAAAGTAAGTATTTATTTACCTCCCTTCCTCGACAGTTCCTCCCACAGAGCTGTTCCGGCCAAAGTTTATTTGAAAGTTTGAGAGACTCAGAAAAGATCTCCCGGCTCCAGTGTGAGATCCACACCAGGAACTGCAGGAACTCCAAGTACAACTGCTCCAAACACAACTGCTCTACACAAACAGACATTTGCATCTGTGACCTGGGTGATCGAGGGGACGAAGCGTGCAAGGATACAGGTGACTCTCTGGACAGCAGCAGCAGCAGCGATGCTCACTGCCACCACAAACCTTTTTCCAACCGCTCCCTACACTCCCGCTCCCTTTCCACCTCCCACAGTCCCTTAGAGCCCCACCCAGACTTCTGCTACAGGAGGCAGGAGCTCCACAATCGCCCCTTCACCTTCACCCCAGTGCTCTCTGACTGCAGTTCGCCTCAAACCGCTGTGGACCAAGTGCAGAGCTCCCCAGCAAAGCCCGGGGGCACGTGGCCTAAAGTCATAGCAGGAGTTTCTATTCCCGAGTGTGCCCAGCTTTCCATCTACAAAAAAGCTAAACAGAGGAAGTCCATCTTTGATGTGAATGCTTTCAGGAGACCCGAGGCACCCCCAAAATTGGACTACATGTCTATTTCTCAGTTGCCCAAGCACTCGCCGCAGAGCTCGATATCTGAATCCGCTCAGACCCCTCCCACCCCACCAGCCAGGAGCGACTCGTTCAGGTTCAAACATCGGCAGCAGAACAGCTCGGCATCTGACTCCACCATCACCACTGGCACTCCCCCGGCCTCACCTGCCCAAGCCACGAGTCCACAGGATGAGGAAGAGGCAGGGAACTCGCTCTATTACACCAATGCTCCTCCAGGAGAGACCAAGAGCAGCTCCAAGAAACCTGCTGAGGAGGAGGGGAGTCGACGCAGGGCAGAGGAGCGGGGAAAGAGGAGGTATCGGCCTAAATCGGCACCGGCACTGCGGCGAAATGTGACTCCATTACACATGCCTGTTCCCATGCAGGTAACTGAGATACTGTCTTCTCTGATCTGGCATTCTTGTTGATGTGTGTGTTTTCTACATTTTGTCAGTTGCAGCCGTAGTGTTATTTGCTAATTGCTTCTTGCAGGTGCAGAGTTTGTCTAATGACGAGCACTCCCCAGAGCCAATGGACTTGTTGCGCTTCTCTCCTATGCGAACGAATCGGTACAGCATGCCCTTTGCACCCCCCAGCTACAACAGCATTGCAGCGCGTAAGTCAGCTAAACAACTTTGCCTGTTCTGCGAATATTGTTATTGTGTTGCATCTGCTACGATGTCTGATCTGGTTCTGTGTATTTCTCCAGACCCAGCACAGCGAGGCTTAGCCCCGTGTCCTGCTGTGACGGCTGTGATGAGGAACCCAGTCTACACCGCCTGGAGCCATGAGATCCAGACCAACAACTGTCCTCCAGCTCCCAGCTCAGGCGTCCACCCACATTCACACACAAGGTGTTAACATCTGCCAGCGTTCATTTTCCAGACTCTTTCTATTTTTTTTGTTCACACTAATCTGCCCTTTTCACTGCAGACATTTTGACATGTCATAGTAGGAAAAGCACAGGTGTTACTAATAACATTAACATTATTCAAATGTTTTCTGTAAGCCATGACAGTGATCCAGCAGGCACAATACCAGGACTCTGAAACTGAAGCTGTAAAATGGAATTAAGCCATCATTAATTTTATTATTTACAACTGTGCTGTTCTACTGTGATATCAAAATATCTTCAGAAACATCTGATATTTGATTAATCGTCTTCATCAAGCTTCTCAAATGTGAGGTTTTGCTGCCGTTCTCTGTTTAATATGTAAATCAAATATTTTTGGGTTTTGGACTGTTGGTTTAACATTTGAGGGCGTGACCTTTGGCTCTGGGAACTTGTGGGCATTTTTTCTTTTTTGACATTTTATAGGTTTAACGACTCCTGTTTTGTTTTTTGATGAATTGATGATGAAAGTAGTCATTTGTTGCAGTCCTAGTATTATTTGTTCACATTCAACATTAATTTAATAAATCCTTAATGGTGCATTTATTTTACAATAAGCAGTTTGCCCAGCCCCATATCTCATGAACAGATGGCATGTAGCAAATTCTATCTTGCTCTGGGTTGAATAATTGACCGTTAGGGGACTTACTGAGGCCTTTCTCTTCACTTTTAGCCCCCAGCATCAAGGTCACCTCAGTCTGGACCTCAGCCACAAGCGCACTGGAGACTTGACTGAGACGAGCTGCAGCCAAGCACCACACAGCACCAACTCCCTGCCCTCCAGTGCCAGACTGGGTGAATCATAACTTGTATAATATGTCCTGTAAATGAGCGGGTTTATATTCTCATGTTTAAAGGGTCAGTTCAGGCCGTATTAGGCCACTACTTGCATAACACACCCAAACCCTACTTGCATAACACACCCCAAGTCAAGTTGCATTGTGGTTAATGTAGGCACCAAGTTTTGAATGCGTGGAATGAAAATGACCATCTCTAATTCTGATGCATTAATTTTGATTTACAGTATATTCAGCTGTTGGATGTTATTCTCACTAAAGTCCGAATAAATTACACTATTACATTTTTATGAGATATAAGATCAACCATAAGTGAAAAAGGGAAGCATAATTACCGTAAAACATTTAATGAGTTTTTAGCAACTAAATGAGCCATGAGATGCATCACACTCTGTCTGACTCGGCTCAGGAGATGACAGTGACTGATCGGCCACATTTGCATTGTAGTGATTCATCAGAAATGTGTATCACAATGTCAGGAAAACGGATCACAAACCTTCACTAAGCAGTATCCTGGGGGGAAACCCTGTATCTGAATGGCTTGATAACTATAGTGGCAAGTGAGAAAATGTATATTTTCTTTGTAATTTTCAGTGAACTGACCCTTTTTAATAAATGTCCTCTGTTTGTTGTCTTTAGGCGCCGCTTTACAGTTTAGAGCAGAACGCATTAAGATCCCTCCAGCTCGTTATCCCCGCCCTACTGGATCTGACAGAGGTACGGTTGAGTTCGGCAGCTATCTCGTCTGATAACGAGCGTAACGGCAAGTCTGAATTCATACCTTTCTCCTCCAGGCTCCCTCTCCCATTCGGAGTGCAGCAGCCCGACACCTCCAATGTCCCCTGTCAACCTGGAGACATCGTCTTTCAGCAGCAGCCAATCACAGAGCTCCATTTCCACCCAGCCCAGGATATCAGTCAGCCCTGCTCCAGTTGGTGACAGGCGGAAAGATGGGTAGGCCAGCCCCTCGTCTGTGTCATTATGCTGCCATCATTCAGCAGAACATGACGTGCTTTCCACCATTTGTCTGTATTTCTGTCTCCGTCATTGTGATTAAGTGCTTGTAAAGCTGTAAACAAGCCTCCATCTCATATCATTAGAACCGACTCCCCATCTGTCATTTTATTCTCATTTCTTTCCTCTCCGCTGCTATTCATTTTAATCGGAAATCTTTCTCTCCTGCTATGGGTGGTCACTGTCCTTCTCTCCCTCTCTCATCGCCTTCTCAGATCGGTCTCTTATTACACTTCCTCTGTCAGACTTCCAATGGCAGTTAAGCCCAAGTTCCTCTCTTTAAGAAGCTTGAGGTTTGTCCTGTGCTGATTGTAGCACATATCGTATCTGCACAACCTGCATAAGCAAATATCGCAACATCTACGGATTACACACTAGATGTTATATTATAGCCCTGCTTAGCAGCAGTAGTGCTAGATTTGTTTGAATGTTTCCTAGCCCTAATAAAAAAAAAAAGCTAATGGATGTGTATCTCTTTAAGTCATCAATTTTTATTTGCTTGTTTATTCATAATGCTGTTGAATTTTGTATGATTGCATGACTTTGAGTTGGTTTCTGAAATGCACTTGGCACGTCCCGCACAGCTCACATATCTTAATGGTTGAAAAAGTTTTATCCTCGAAGGATTGCAATGCATCTTTGGTTTACAGAAATTCTCGGAAGCAAATCAGAGCACAAAGAGTGAAATTACATTTAAACATCCGATTGCAGGCCAACTGCTCCTCCGTTGATTTTTATGTTTATTTTATCATTCTGAGTCGCATGTTGCAGTCTTCTTGGACAAATGACAAATGTCAGCACATTACGGTTGTACAAAATGTTCCTCCTTTTACCCTGAAGGCCATACTTGGAGGAGCCACGTAATGTGACAGTACAGAAAGGAGCAGAACCACTGGGGATCTCCATTGTGAGTGGAGAGAACGGGGGAGTATTTGTGTCCAAAGTGACAGCAGGCAGCATCGCACACCAAGCTCGTTTAGAATACGGAGACCAACTCCTTGAGGTACAACAGCCTCCGCACTTTAACTAAATATCTAGCTGTGGTTTGTTTCTTCCTGTTTCTAATGAATCACTGCCATTTCCAGTTTAACGGAATCAACCTTCGCAACGCCAACGAGCAGCAGGCACGGCTGGTGATCGGGCAGCAATGTGACACGGTCACCATTTTGGCTCAGTATAATCCTCACATGTTTCAGCTGGGCAACCACTCTCGTTCTGGGTAAGAAGGAGAGGCGGAAAGAACACCACAACAATAACTTGCACAGATCGGTTTCATGAATTTCAGGTCATCAAATTAAACCATTCTGGCAAGAAAAGTCTGTCAGCACAGTGCCAGGGAAAGATGTTTTCAGTATAATGTGAGAAAATGAGTGGAATGGTTTGCTACTCTACATACAGTTAATGCCTGAACACATGACACTGTGCTCATAGCAAACACAAATGCAAACATGAGAAATGCAAACACTAAACATAGAATATTTCAAAAGAACAGTTTGCTCAATTCTTTTCTGTCATTTTAACTGCTGCCTTTTTTTTAAGATTAAGATTATTTCTGAAACTCAATTAATACCTTTTTTTGTTTTAAGTAATTTAGCGAAGATTTTGACTCAACTCCTGATGTCCTTAGTTCTCGTATGGAGTCCATCAGCAACCAGCCGACTCCCCAGGACAGCGGAGCCACCACCCCGGGCAATCGCTCCCCCGTCGATACACTGAGTGAGCAGGAAGAGGGCACCATGACGCCGCCGTCCAAACAGACGACTCCTGCCACCAGCCCCCAGAGCTCCTTCAGGTAGGACTGGAACATATTTCTGTTATCACAGATACTGCTATTTTTATGTTTAGTGTCGTTTCAGATTCTGTGACATGACAATCCTGTTTGATGACTAGTGATAGTTGGCTATGATAAAACTAAATTGTCAACAAAAATGAACTTTAAAGCTATCGGTAGGCATTGTAGTCAGAGCTTGACAGACGTTTTTTCTCAGAATTCCTGGTTCAAGCACGCTGCGGGCTGCAGAGCCTCGGCTGGTGAGGCTGAAGAGGATCCAGGTGGAGCTGGGAGTTCAGATCTGTGGCGGAAACCTGTACGGCATCTTTGTGGAGAGTCTGGATGATGACAGCCCTGCTAAGAGTCCTGATGGCCTACTGCCTGGAGACCTGATACTGGAGGTATCTGCGGTGTTTAGAAATCTCTTTATTTGACCAAGAACGTCAGGTGCAGTTGGTGCTAACACATTATTAGACACAAGCTGGGGAAAAATGACCTCTGCATGCCGTATATTTGTACAGTACCTCTCGAAATTTGAAACACCATGGTATGTGATGTTGTTGATGATTTGTTTGTCTGCGCTACCACTGAGCCAATCGTGTCCTCTTCTTCCTCTTTCTAAAACACACCGGTGACTAAGGAAGCTCTCACAATTTCATGATGAGAAGAAAATGTCAAGTACAAAATGCAAATGCCATTATTGAAAGTGTAATTGATATTTTCAAACAGTACAATGGCATCAGCATGAAGAACAAAACAAAAGAAGACGCTTACCTGGAAATGTTGAAACCGGCAGAAACAATCACATTCAAGGTCCAGAACTGCGTGGAGAACCTTTCTGTGATCAAAGAGTCCCGTGGAGATGGATTTTACATAAGGTACGCTAACTGATCTATCAAACAAAGTTTCAACTTCAGTTGTTTTGTAGCATGCGATTAAGTCATCAGAACATGAAAACATAAGACTGGCAATTATGCAAATCAAAAAACAGTTACTGTATAAGACATGCCATCATAGCTACAACCTCAGTAACATGATGTTTAAGAGGCCTAACAAAACTAGCGTAAAGGAATTTTCAGTCAACGTTTTGATGATTTTGTGTTTTTGTTCAAGATTGAATCTATGAAAGGGTTGAATCTTGAACAGAATCTGTTTTATGGCCTTTCATAACATTCTGTGAAGTCTCTCAGTCTGTTATGACCTTGTTCAAAGGTCAGAGGAATGTATTCATCGTAACGGCTTCATTGTTCATCTATTGCCAGAGCACTTTATGAGAGGGTGGCAGAGGTCGAGCAGGAACTGAGCTTTAACAAAGATGACATCCTGTATGTTGAAGATACGCTGCCAAATGGCAATTTTGGCTACTGGATGGCCTGGCAACTTGACGAGAATGCACAGAAGCTGGGAAAAGGGCAGATTCCAAGTAAATACATGTAAGTCCAGCTATTAGACGATCTGAAGCACTTCCATATTCATGAAGCATAGATGTTTAAGAACGGGAGTATGATTACAGTTGAGAGCATGTGGATTTGCTGATATGTCTCCATCAGGATTGACCAGGAGTTCTACCGGAGACACAGCATGGCCGATATGAAAGACGATAACAGCACCAACAAGACCCTGTCTGCTGCTGCACGGAGATCCTTCTTCCGCCGGAGGCTGAAGCACAAACGCAGTGGATCCAAGGATGGGAAGGATCTGATGGCTCTGGATGCCATAAGCACAGATTCTTTACCCATCGCAGAGGGTGAGAAATCATCTACTGAGGCAGCTTTATCTGAAATGCACAAGACAAGCAACATAATTAGTTAAAGAGAATGGCGGATACTAGAGTGAGTTTTGTCACAGGATTGGAGGAAGAAGTTCATTTAATGACCACAGTGTCCTGCTTTCAATTTGTTTTTGTATTAATTTGCAGGAGGGTATACTGCAGTTTCCAAAATAAAGGCACTCATTGAAATGAGGAGTCAAATTTGTTTTTGTTGCAAATGTTGTATCACACATCTTGAGAGGAAAATAAGGAAAGAAAGGAGGGAGAGTGGTTGCCAGACAAATGTAGCGGAAAGCAATAACGATATTTGTACCTGAAGTAATAATATAAAAGTCAAAAATCAAAGTCCACCTGTGTGTCTCAGTGTAAGAGCATCAACACCCTCAAGTTTCAAGAAAGAAAAAGCCAGGCATGTCAGGCAGGTATGAAAGTGTGGTTATGAAACAGGGTGGTGCTATAAAAAGCATGCTGGCTCTACAGAACCTTTCCCAGGATACCTGAATTCATAACTGTGCTTATTAAATGGCAGCTGTATCTCTACGCAGACTCATGTATTTTGGAAAAACTTGTATTTCTAAATTTCCTGCTCAGACGGAGTGAGCCTCATGTACCAGCGGGTTCAGAGGGTGGAGTGCTCTTCCCTCAGACCAGTGCTGATCTTGGGTCCATTAGTGGAGGCCAGTAAGGACATGTTGGTGAAGGAGTCTCCTTCCATGTTCTGTCGCTGTCTGCCTGGTGAGCTCGTACACACAGAAACCAGCCTTTTTATTTATTCATGAAGGATTTTACATGTGTCCACCAGGTTGCTATCACTGGTGTCATACTGAGAGCTACTTATTTGAAGGATTAAAGATTAGATTATGAAATAAATTAATGAAATAAATTAATGTCACAAGCGGAGAGAACTGAATCAGTGTGAATTGTTTTTTACTTGCAGAGATTATGAAGGCATCTCAGCAGGCAATAGAGCGGGGAGTCAAGGACTGTGTGTTCATCGACTACAAACGGAGAAGCGGCCATTTTGATGTGACAACTGTTGCATCAATAAAAGAGATCACAGAGAAGGTAAATTAATCTCACTGAGGATTATACTCCACACCATGGCTATCAATGTGGCATCTGTGGACAAGACAGCAATTGTCTTTGTGTTTTTTATCTGCCAAGTTTGTGCACCATCTTTATAACCTTAGGGTGATGTAGTATTTGTCTATAATTGAAGATAATATAATGATAATGCAATATGGCTGAATTGCCAGTTTGATAGGATTTGTCCAAAAATGGAGTCAGCTGTGTGACCCTATCTCACAACCTGCTGGAATTTATGCTCCTGACCTTCAACAAATCCAAAATGCAGTGAAAAACATCAACTTAATGTTGGATGTAAATTTTGTATGAGAAACAAATATTAGTCATTTGGCATATTTTTTCTTCTTTGCAACATTGTGCTTTGAGCCATCCCCCATTTCTCATGCAGTCTTTTGCTGTCATTTTCTCTCATAGGACTGTCACTGTTTACTTGACATTGCCCCTCACGCCATCGAACGTCTTCACAGCGTTCACATCTACCCAATCGTCATATTCATTCGCTACAAAAATGCCAAGCAGATAAAGTGAGTAAATCCCACGCCTTTTTTTTTTTTTTAAAGATATCTTTTTGGTATGTTGCCTGAAAACATGTCAAGTGAATGTCAAGCGTGCTTTGTGTTTTGGTGCCACTGCTGTTTACCCAACTTTACTTCAAGCTCAGATCCTTCAACAACGTGCTGAGCAAGTCATCCATCCAAGGCTTTTGGTTCTGGAGGCTGTTTATGAGAATATAATGTTTAGAAAATATGGTGTTTCAGAAAGTTAGGGCCAAAGTCATATCAAAATATAGAATATGAATACACACAGGTCCTCAATATACACTGTGGTGTCTGTAGCATTTCATTTTTTGTTCTTATTTCGCAGTTAATTGATTGGACAAAACAAAATCGATCTCAATCAATCAAAATAGTAACAGTTACACAAATATGTAGAAGATTATTTGGCCAAAAAAATCTTAAAATGCTTTTCCCAGTCAGGACGATGTTTTAGTCGAGATGACGGATATTAGAATGACTCGGCTTACGCATTTCTCCAAATAAACATCCTTTTGTTGATGCAAGTTCTCCTTCCAGGAAATATAATTTTTGATTACTCTCTGTTAATCTCAGGAAATTGACATCTGAAGATGTCTTGCTGCTTTCATAATCCCATTCATCCTGCAGACACAACAAAAACGAATTGATTGACCTGATTTGATCAGTGTCATTAGTTCAGAAACCACAGCAGGCTCTCTTCCATCACCTGCCGGGGGTTTGATAGGATGATTGTGGATATTTCAAAGATCCATCTGCTTTTCCATTTATAATCTCATGGAAAGATTAAATCTGCTGAACCCTCAGCATGGTACTTTATGCACGCGCACAAATAAAGACGCTCTCAGGTCTGGCAGAAACGGGCTTTCTCGGCCACACACGTACACGCCCATGCCCACAAATCTATGAAGCGGTGCAGCAGGCAAACATGGTGGAATGATTCCTGCTAAGCCTCGGCTGTCATCAGCTGAGTGCCAGCTGTCCAGGGAGAGCTTGCAGGGCCCGTGGCTCCGCTTCGTGGCGTGGGTGGCTAAAGCACCCGCTGACCCCACCCACCACAGCGCCACATACACAAACGCACCTCCCACTGCCTGGCTGCCGCAGCTCAAGCTTTTTCATGTTTTGTTTTTTTTCTTCATCCTTTTGGGAGGCACCAGCAGACCAATATGTTGTCTGCATACTGAGTGCCAGGGAGAGATGGGAGTATGATTCTAGGTTAGGTCAGGGGCTCCCAGTGGATGAGGACTGAGGACTGAGTATTCACGTGACTACTTCTTAAGACTGCAGATATGGAGTGAACCAGTGGGCTGGAAGGGTTTGCAGTGGAGAGTTCTTGGAAAAAGCTCCGTAGGTGTTTGTCTGTTAGGCTTACGATACAATTGAGACTTTGCTGTACTGTACATATGTATTAAAAGGTCCCTTTTTTAATTCAGTATCTATGGTTGATTTAGTCCATTATGGGCGACGTTACAACTCATGAGTAGGATTTCTCAATGGATTTACAGGATCTTTGCTTCCATATGATTAAATTGTTTAACTTAATTTTCAGATATTTATTTCACTGGAGCCAAAAACAGATATCCCCATCTTCTTCTCAACAGAATTTCCAGAAAATGTACTTTTATTTATTTATATGCATAAGATCATCAGTATTGTGATGCATATACCAACAATAGAAAATTGTACGCATATCACCCACTCCTAGTACTGGAGTATGCAGTGATATCCTACAGATGCACTTTGCAGTTGTTGCAGTGCAAATGTTATCATCATCATCATCATCATCATCATCCAGTCAGGTCAGAATAAATAAAGTGGTGTTTAGAACAGACAAATCAGATCTTCAAAGGAAAGGTGCTAGGGGCTTAGGCTTGTGGTGTGATTGGAATTTTAGGTAGACTTGTTGAAGTCTAGCGTACTAAAATACAAACGATGTCAAGAAAGGAGAGTTTGAAGGAATGAGTAGAGCAAACAGCTTTAAAGCGATACACCTACTGGGAAATCACTTTGAATGACGTTTGAACATCCGGTGTAACCTCACAATCTGATCTGAATAATCTATTTTCAAAAAATGATTTTGATGATGGTTTTGACAAACCTTGGACTCCTTCCACACTGTGGTATTGCACCATATTATTAATATCTGGGTGTGGAGTGAGCTTGCTGACACCTGCTGATGTTGTCTCTTCAGAGAGCAGAAGGACCCTTTGTACCTGCGGGATAAACTCTCACAGAAACATTCCAAGGAGCAGTATGACGCGGCACAGAAAACAGAGCAGGAATACAGCCGCTTCTTCACAGGTTGGTGGAAATGACTTGCTTTCTCTCTGATGTACTAAACATAGCATGGATGCAGGAATTAATACTACAATTATTTTGAGCTTTATAGCGACATCTACAGGTTCCTGTAAATGTACTGAATGAGGTACTAAATGTGTATATGATGAATAACTTGAGTGTCATTGCAGGGCTGAATACCAGTGTGTAAATTAAAGGGTCAGTTCACCTAAATCACAATAAAGCACTGAAAATATTTGAAAAAAACAAAGCAGCAAAGTCTCATTGAGTAATCCAGGCCCTCACTGTGGACTGTTCTCAGTGATTTGATTACTACACAAACGTTACTACACAACATTTATTGCATATCTTTGGATATACAATTTCCTGCTGTGACTTGGTCATGAGACATGACAACTTTTTAAACAGTTATTATCTTTCAGTCTTTCACAACCCGATGCTTCATATCCCCACGGGACATTTTTTGTCTGATATCATAATGTTGTTTAAGAAACCTTTAAACACTGCAAATAAGGATAAAATACAACTCCACTGTATTGAGGTAGCGAAAAAAATCTCAATAGTTTCTATCTCCAAAATAAAACGAAACATTAACGGATATCAGCTCGGGTAAGTGGTATTTGGGTGAACTGAATCTTTTTAAGGAGTCTGTTACATAGCAAGGGTCTTTTTTCTTTCTTTCTTTCTTTTTCTTTTTTTTTTTTACCAAAAATACACAAATAAAATTAGACCCACCTAGCAAACCTTACTTACAATGTATGTAATATTTTAATATGATCTAGTTTAACCAATGTGAGGTTGTCTGAGGTTTTTGGAGCACAGTATCTCTGTGGTTTTCCACAGATCAGAGTTAAAGTTTTGGTATGTGGAGCAGCAGCCAGTCTGAGACACCCAACTGTCCAGCTGATTAATGACTCTATAAAAGGAGGTGATTTATGGGGAAAGGCCGTGGAAATGAACACATACCACCTCTGATTTCTTTTAACAGGGAGAGGTGGCCAGCCACGTCCTGCACATGACAATGAGAAGTGTTATCAGCAGTTAGAAATCCGAGTATCAGCTGGTAGACGGCATGAATCACACCCCTGTAATATTTTAATGTCCAGTGCAGAACTGAAATAATTTGTGCCGTTTGTTCATGAGAACATTAGTGATTGAAATGATCGAGGATTTGATGCTTTTCTTTGTTTTATATTATTGAAAATTCAATATTTAGTTTACAATACATTATCACATGATGTGCATTTTTCTAGAGATGATACGCTAAGTCAATAAATCGATTAGCAGAGAATTTATTGGCTACTCTTGCCATCATCGGTAAATTGTTAGCCGTTTATTATTTATTTCTTTGTTCCGGTTTCTCAGTTTTTAGCATTTGCTGATTTTCTTTTTCTTATGTGATAGTAAAATCAATATATTTGGGTTTTGGACTGTTGGCCAGACAAACAATTTGAAAATGCCACCTTGGGTGAAATATGATAGTTTTTTGGATCATGAATGTGAGTTTTATGCTAAATCAGTGGAGTACTCTTTTATTCGAGACAATAATCTGAAAAAAATAATAAGCTGCATCCCCAAACCTTTTATAAACAAACAATAAATTGACAGATTAACAGGCTAATTGATACTGAAAATAATCACTAGTTGCAGCTCTAGGTGTTCATTTACTGGAAGCAATGTTTCAGTCAAATCTCACTCATGTAAACACCCCCCACCCCCCACTGTGTTGCAGGCGTTGTCCAAGGAGGCAGTGTCTCCTACATTTGCACTCAGATCATGACCATCGTGGAGCAGGAACAGAGTAAAGTACTGTGGATTCCAGATGGAGCACCGTAGAAATGCCACCGCTCACCTCTCTCACCACGCACCACTCCGAAAACATTGGAGAGGATGTGGTCTTTTTATTATGGGACACACAGTGAATCGGTACATCTAACAGACATCGTGGTTAACCCCGATGCTTTCTCACATATAGCAATATCAGCACTGAGGTGGATGATCATGTAATATTCCCACTACAATAGTGATGTACTGTACTACAGATAGATTTGTTTACACTAGTATTTAATACTTGAATGTTTCATTTTCCCTCATGTAGTAGCACTCCTTTTAAATCCCACTTTGTCCCATGAACACGTCGGACCACAGGAAGTCTGCATCGATGCAAACTGAAGACTTTATTCTTGAAGTGAAGATGAGTGGACCACAGACTTCCCTTCTCTATATTTATACGCATTTCCCTGCCATTTAATTTATCTAATCAAATCAAATATGTTGGTTATGAACCTTTGTTATACAAATATAGTTGTCTACTTAATAGGAAGGATGATATTTTCCAAATAATGTTCTTTATTTATAGAGGAGACATTTGGGCACATTTGCTTCCTGCCTTCACATTATGTTGCAGTCTTCTGTTCTGTTGTTTTCTCAGACATAATTTCAGTCCTCCAAAATAATTTTGTGCCAAGCTAAAAATATTTGCTAATCACTTGGATTTATTAACACTACACCCTCCATTGTAAATCACCCAGCAGGTATGTTTGTTTCACCACAGTTTGTCCCAGTTTGTGTGTTCTACTTGTATTGCCAATACTGTTCCTCTTTGTAAAGTGGATTTTTAAAGAAGGGATATTTATGTTTCTGGCTCACAAAACACATTCGCATGCACCTCTTGGATTTTCAGAAGGTCACGTTGTCAACATTTCATATTCAAGTTGGATGAAACACTTTAGGTCAGGTTTTCTCCTAATGAAGGTTAATATTTCTATAAAATATTAAAAATGGAGTACTGTTATTGGAATGCAAGTTGTCTATTTTTTTTTTTTACCCATGTAAGACATGTAAGCTGTGTTTACTCATCTGATCTTTTGAATGGTAGATCTATTACCGTTATTTCTTGCAAGGTGATTCACAAAGCATGGAGTAAATTTGGCCAGAGAAAATGCCACAAGTTGGCCCTCAACGATCAATGCACCTTTTGTCCATCAGGGGGAGTAAGCCACCACTGTGTTGAATGGTAAGATGCTCTTTTATCATTTTCACATCATCATATCTGCCTATTCTAGAAAAAATACTCTTTGTCGTTGACTTGTTTAACGACTTTATACTCGTTGACATTTCACATTGTTAATATTCCAAACTGATAAACAGCTACGGTGATTTAGTTGTTTTTTAACTGTAAGAAATGATATATGTTGGAGATGTTACTAAGTGAATACTTTTAGGATTTGTTTTCCTTAATACACACGTTATGAAAACATGAAATGATAAGTTTATTCTCTGCTCCAACATCCTCCAAAAATAAATGTTTACATGTCGTTTTTTTTTTTTTTGTTGCAGACTATAATGTAAATTCCATAATTTAGAAGAAATAGAAAATCCATAATGTAGCCTATAATAAAACAGATGTTTTAGAACGCCAGTATGGGGAGGAACAATTAGGTTTAAATTGACTTTATTTACAGAACGTGGACTCTCATTAGCTCTAAAACTGAAAGTGTGACCACAGCAGCGATGGTTTCAAAGTAAGATGGCTGTAACGACAGTTACAATCATCAAAAATTGATGAAGCGGTCACTATAAATAACCCGACAGCCAGAGAGGCGTCGACGGCTGCTGCTGCTGCTGCTGCTGGCCCCGCCCCCGGCCCCGCCCCGCTACCTGTAAATCTGCGGTGGCGTCTCCCGACAAGTGGATGTGACAGGCGGCCGCCCGGAGCCCGGAGAGGACAGATTCACCAAACCCACTCTTTCACTCAAGGAATCGTCATTTTACAAAAACCAAAAAAACCCAAAACCAAAACCCCGACATCTCCTTAAAAGGGATATATCGATGAGCTGCGAGGAGCGCGCTGATCGAGCGGCATCGGCCGGCGGCCTCTTTAATAACACGCGCGTCCATCGGGACCGTCGGGGACGCACGCGAGCGTTTGAGGAGATTTCCATATAATGTGATTTAAAAATTATTTTTATTTTTTTTACGCACAGATCAAACGACGACGCGCAATTTCAGCCGCGAGCGCGCGTCGTGAGGCGCGCGGCTGATATCTCGGGTCTCGGAGGAAGTTTGTCTCGCTGCGCGCGCGTCTGCTGCTGCCGACTCAACTTTTCCGTCCTCGCGCGGTGAAGCCCGATGAGACGGCGGCGGGAGGCGGCGCTGTTAACATGGCTGAGCCGCTGGGGCATCAGGGGGCGCTGGCTGCAGCTCCCCAAAGCGCCTGAATCCCTGTTGCGTTGATTGTTTTTTTTGTTTTTTTTGGGGGGGTGGGGTGGTGCTGGCGAGTGACCAGAAGCCGATGATGCCGAGAAGCAGGGAGAGAATCCCGGACCCGTCCGTCTACATATCCAAGGTGAACGTGATCATCCCGTTTTCATCAGATGTGCCCTGTGACAGCAACGGCCAGCGGATGTGGTGGGCTTTCCTCGCCTCCTCCATGGTCACTTTCTTTGGGGGTCTCTTCATAATCCTCCTGTGGAGAACCCTCAAATACCTGTGGACCGTGTGCTGCCACTGTAACGCCAAGAAGAAGGTACGTCCGGTCATTGCATAAAGCACCACCCCTCACTGACATGGCCTGTGCGTTTTGTGTCCAGCCAGTTTGATGTATGAAATGGGCTCCAGGTTAAATCTGTGTTGAGGCCCCATCGACAGACAGAGAGCACAGTGAATAATTAACTGTACATCCAGTAACAGGAGCTCTAGTGACGCTGGTCCCCCCCCTGCATGAAATGCACCATCACAGATTCGAATGTATACATTTATTGATGACCTCAGTTGTATAGTCTATCCTATCTATTTCTTAATAAATCCTTTTTTAAAGCAACTGTAAAGCGTTGGTTCACCCAAAATCCGCACCCCCCCCCAAAGTATTTCCACACCTGATATCTAGTAATGCCTTTGCCCAGGTTTTGAGATGTCTGCCTCCACCCCAATGGAGGCTGTGAATGGAATTTCAGCTACTTTCTATGGAAGAATTAGTTCTGATGAAATCTGTTCTGTGGATTAATCAGAGTGTCAAGGTCACTCGCTGCAAAGAGATGTTACTGGTGAATCTTTCATTCCATTCATCGCCCTCTTTTATTGGGCTGGAGACCGGTTCTTTGTCATTTGGATGAACCCTCCCTTTTAAGATTTTAAGATGGAGTGGAAATTATCAGACACTTCAGGATTAAAAAGGTTGAGGTTATATCCCTTTTATGCTTTTTAAACCAATGTTGTAATAAAAAAAAATGGCTGCCCATAGTTGCCGTATAAATGCCATCCCTAGCATAGTTTCCCATCATTGATGTAATCGTCTGCTGCTCGAAACCCTGCAGTGAAGTGTGCAGCACCATTTGCTATGTTGTCAAAAGTCAGGAATAGTCAGGCAGTTCAGGACATGCATAGCAGCGTCAGCTGCTGCTCCACGGGTCACACATTGTTGGATGTCCAACAGACAATGTCTTACCAGTGGTGTGTATCTGTAGCGTCTGTGGGGAGGTTAATGCTCATGCCACGGTGTAATCCCCAGAAATAATTTCATAACATTTAAGGCAGACCGCCACTAGATTTTCCGCTCCACAGTTGTTATGACATCATCTGCCTGAGGCCAGCCGCAGTCCTAGATTAGAATAAAACAAAAGAAATCTTGCAGTTTTTGTGTTGCATGGAGTGTTTATCAGGCTCTATTTAAGATTTGTATCTCAAAGTTTGTGCCCTTCCTCTCACACTAAAGGACAAAGATGGACTAGCTGATACAAATGCCAGAGACGGAGCCGTTTATCTCTTTACCTAATGCTTGTGCATTCATCTCTGACAGGCAGGCTGGAAGAGGAGAAATGGCAAAGGCTGCACGCAGGGTGGTGCTGACCTTTTGAAGGGAGACGTTTTTTTTTTAATCATTTCCATGCTTTGGTTGAAGCTGGATACAATTAGGGGCTGCAACTAACAATGACTTTCGCTGGCGATTAATCTGCTGATATATTTTTGTTTATATAGTTAATCTATTTAAAATGTCTGAAAATACTGAGAAATGCCTATCGCAGGTTCCCAGAGCCTGAAGTGACGTCCTCAGTTTGCAACAAAAATAAACCCCAAGATATGCAAGTAAAAATGATAGAAAAGCAGCAGAAACCAGCAAACGTCTTAAATGAAAGGTCTGTCAATTGGCTGAAGCGTTTCAGCTCTGGTTGCAATATTTCAAAGAATCCATCAGCTTGCATCCAAGTTCTTATTTATAGATGTACGTAAATGGAACAGAAATACATCTGCGAAAACAAAAAGCAGTCTGCAGTCGAACACTGTTCGTGTGTGAATACAAGAGAGCAGTCGGTTTTTGTTCAGATTTTTGCCAAGTGAGGCTGGTGAGCTCCACCAACCTGTTGTGCTACTCTGTGGGAGTCAGCCAGAGACGGGTCATCCTTTCACTTTCAATCCTCGCCTCTCTGCCTCTTGCTCTCCTGGCATTCATTCCGTAACTCCTGCCCTGTCTCCTTCTCACCCGCTTTCTCTCATCCAAGAATCAAACTTCCTGCAAAGTGTCAGAAATGCGGTGTCAGGCGCATACGGTGTGTGCCATATGAGTCAGTGTTTTTGTTGCTAGGCAACTAGCAAGCAAAGGATTTGATTATAAGAGTAAATCTCTCTCACTGCAGTTGTCTAGGCTGTGAGATGTGGCAGGTTGTGTTAGAGGAACACCTCCCCACCCCCTCCCAGTCTGTGCATGTCATTAGCAGCCCCAAACATGGAGCTCTCAGTGCATTGTTCATAGATGGGAGCTGATCATCCGTTTCCTCCTCTTCTGATTTTCAGTTTGGTTTTTCCCCTCTGCGGGTCGTTCGCTGCCCTGTTCCCTTTTGTTCTGACAGCTCCCACATGTTCAGAGACTGATCCTCCATCTCTGTGACTCTTCCGTCCCAGTCTGGGGATGATGTATGAAACGTATCGTTTGTGAGGCCCTGATGAATGACAGCTATTATCTGCCTGGGAGGAAGAAAGAAATGGTGTTCATTGTAAATGGCACCGTACTCACGCTGGGAGGACGATGAGCAGTGGCAACTTTTCAGTCATGTTTCAGACTCGCGGGGAGCAAGTCTCATTGAAGGAATGTGTTTTAATGTTAAGTCTGTGTTCAGGAGAGCAGCTGGAGGTTTGAGACACCGCATATCCAACAGTGGACTGACACAAAAGTAGATGTGGTATTGGGCAATTAGTTCAAGGTATTGAAAGAGGCCCGTCTCCACTGCATATTTATAGCCACTCGAGCAGCGTGGCTTTAGGGATGACAACGTAGACCGCTGGACCACTTTGATATACACGATTAAATGGATTGCCACGGAATGTGATTCATGTTCCCCACAGGATGAATTGTGAAAACTTTGGTGATCCCCAGACTTTTCATAAAGGGCCATCACCAGGGCAACATTTAGTCCAATACTTTCATTTATGACCAAATATCTGCAAAACTACGACATCGGCCTCAGCGGTGCTTTGTCTTTAGTGCTAACTGGCGATGTTAGCATGCTAGCAGTCTAAACTAAGATGATGAACATGGTAAACATTATTTGCATCCCGATCTTAGCATTTAGTTCAAAGCACCACTGTAAACAGAGAGAGATGCTAACATCTTAGTCTTATATTTATTTTGTATTCATTGTATTTTTTTACTTAAATGTTATGCTAACCTTTAAGCA
>JAVQJV010097413.1:0-10818 GCA_036024995.1 Gadopsis bispinosus
AAAGTAAACAAAAAAGTGAAAAATTAATGTTCACTCATTATTAAATAATTAAGTTCAATTTCTCCTGTAACACAACTTTTGTAAAACTTTTTTCAACGTGTAAAAGCCACAGAATGGGACTCACGAGGTTCTTCTTCTTCTTCTTCTTCTTCTTCTTCTTCATGGATTCATGAGGTTTTCATAGACATCAAAGCCTTATTCTCAAAGAATATTTCAACACGGATGTCACCAACATTTCTCTTTTTTTAGCTGAGCCCTAAGGGGGCTCTGTAATTTTGTGAAAGATAGCAGGTGGAAAGAAATCACTGGTTTTGTGGCAGTCAAACTGGGGTGAAACTTGCTGGAAGACAGCCACTAATCCAGTTATTTCATGCTTTGAAATCACTCCACATGGATATTCCAAGTATAACACTGAAATGAATTATTGCCTGTCTTGCAGTAATGTTGACCGAGTCTTTATTGGTAAAGGAAAAGAAGAAAGCAAAACTTGTACTTCCTGAGTTGACTCACTAAACATCAGCAGAACAGCACTTTTATCTACAGGCAATCATTTTATCATGCATTTAGTTGACCTTTCCCATAAATCACAGCTGAGTGATCCGGTCGAACTCTGCAGGATGTGGAAAAGTTTGTGGTATAATGCATCAGTATCCCTCTTTTGTGCTAGAAAGCATCTCTGTGCGGATTGCTGCATGTTCTTTCTTCCATATACTCGATTTCCCTGCAGATGTGCAGTGCAGCTGACAGCTGTGACTGAAAGAGAATGAGCAATTGCAGGCAAACATTTCTCGTTAACAATTACAGTTGAATAGTGATCTGAAGGTTAATTTGGTAATCAGTGTATCTGCAGTAATGATAGCTGCAATAAATTATGACAGCGGGAGACAGCTATCAAAAGAAAAGTATGTTTCTCAGCTGAAAGTTGGTATATAAAAGTGCATTCTCTGAAGCTGAGAATGAAATGTGGAACATTATGTTGAAAATACAAAAGTTTCATTTATGAGTTATTTTATCTTTATTTTGTCTTTCGTTGTAAAGCACTTTGGTGTGGAAAGAAATCGTTATTTATTTTCCAAATGCATCCAACACAGGTCCCATTCTAAACAGAAACAAATCCCTATTCTGCGATTGGTACTAATGACATCGCAAGAATTCCTCTTTAGCTCGCAATGTCATCACTAGAGTTCTATTGTGGCTCGCAAGGACATCACTGGGGTTCCAATGTAGCTCTCACATCACTACAGTTTTACTGTAGCCTTCAGTGACTTCACTAGTGTTCTCATTTAGCTCATAATGACATCATTCAAATTTGACTATGGCTCACAATGACATCATTAGAGTTCTACTGTTCCTCTCAGTGTCTTCATTAGGTCTAAAATAGCTCACAGTCTCATCCCCAGTACCACTGTTTCTCTCAATAACATCAATAGAGTTCTAATGTAGTTCATAATGTCATCCCTTGAGTGCTACTGTAGCTAATAATATCATCGCTATGGTTCCAGTGTACTGTAGGTGTCAGTGACATCAATAGAGTGCTACTGTAGCTCACAATGTCATCCCCAGAGTCACACTGTATTTGTCAATTACATCCCGAGAGTTCTGCTCTAGCTCTGTGATATTATTAACTCTCAGTGACATTACCAGTGTTCTCCTTTAGCTGAAAATGACATCACCAGTGTTCTACTGTAGCTCTCAATGACATCATTATGTCTATGATAGCTCACAATGTCATCCCTACTTCCACTGTAGCTCTAAATAACATCAATGCTACTGTAACTCACAATGTCATCACCAAGGATACAATGTAGTGTAGGTCTCAGTGACATCAATACTTCTTCTAGTGTTACAGCAGTTGGCATCCAGGTGCATTACCGCCACCTTCTGCTCCGGAGAGCGGAACAGACAATAGACTTAATATCTACATCCCTGCTCTCTGTAGCTCTCTATTTCTACAGCTCACGGTGTCATCCGTAGAGTTCCACTGTATTTGTCAATTACATCACTAGAGTTCTACTGCAGCTCTAAATGACCATTAAAATTTCTCCGTATATGACAATTCAATGACATCACCACGTTTTTACTATATTTTACAATGTAGTAAAAATCGGGTGATGTCATTGTCAGCAGTGTTCTCACAACTTACCAGTTGCGCCAAGCACATCATGTTCACCCCTTTCCATGTCATAACCACAAGCTCACAAATTCCATTTGAAGGCAGCATGACATTACAAGTTTCCCAGCATTTCTCTCTATTCTGCCATTGCTCTCAATGACAATGGGGACTGGAACAAACAATGACATCACTGACATTCTGCTGTATCCCACAATGAAATCACTTGTTATGACATTAGACACTTTATCATGATGCTCACAATAAATTCACTATATATATATATATATTCAGTATATATACAATTGCTCCTAATGACATCACTACAGTTCTCAAGTTCTCAATGGCATCACTGTTGTTCTTTAGCTTACAATGACATCACTAGACTTCCACTGTAGCTCTCAGTGACATCACTAAGGTTCCAATGTAATGTATTCTGACAAATACAATATTCTTACTGAGCTGTTTACATGGCTAATGAAATGACATTCCACTAATATTGTAGCTGACATGCAACCTTGTTTGACCGTGTGAAAACATCCTCCATCTTTCATTTGTTCAACCACCTTCTTGAAAAGGTGCCATATTTGCACATATCCAAAAACCTAGTGATATCCGAGTCTTTCATAATGTTTAAAAGTAGGTGTGTTTCTCCTTCTGACTAGAAATGTGGGCTTTTCTTTAGTGCTCATGGTGGGAGACTACCCGAGTCTTGCAAACTGTTGCCAAACTGCAAAAATCCCAACTGAGATGCATATTTGGATTGTGCTGTATACATGTCCAAAGAATGTTCCTAAAACCTGAATAATATTGACTTATCCCACATGTCTTAATCAGAAAATGCTACATTCGGAATAAGGCCTAATTCAGAATATCCCAAAGGAATTGATTACATGCTGTTTCCATGACCTGTATCAAATATGGAATATAATCATATTTGGAATAATATTAATTGTTGAGATCACAAATGTTCTATATTTAGCTCACACTGACATCACTGGTAGAACACCAACTCACAATGCCATCACTATAATTCTACTTTATCGCCCCATGTCATCAATACATACCATCAATACAAATTGTACTCAGATTGTACTCAAAATTTTTGCTTAACCTACAAATATTTTAACAGCTACATATATCAGCAGCAGAAACACCTTATTTAACAGCATATGCCACCCACGCCTGATCCAAATCAAACCAGGGCTTTATCTGGCCTTAAGTCTGACAATGACCCTTTAGCACCATGTACCACATTTTATGCGCAAACATACTCTGAAACCTAGTTTACATTCAATATACCCCATCAAGGTCATTAGGGGACATGTAGGCTGTACATCATAGCTGGTGGCTGGGAGCACTTATTCAAAAGGGGAGCGAAGCATTCAAGGGCAGCCTGCTTTTCCAGCATGAGCCTCCTCAGCCGCTCTTTTACTTTATTGGCTCACCTCTGCAACAACTCGGCCCTCAACTGCTCAAATATACAGCTTCCAGAATGGTTTGGTCTATCTGAAGGCCGTGACAAAGTGAACACTTGTGCCACAATGTGTGATCCAAACTCTGGGAGTGGAGGGCACTTTTGCCTTTTTGTTTTTTTGCAGTCTTTTCCATTAGACCCATGGGGTGACCACCATGCTAGGATCAATACAGGCCCCATTAGAGACTCCTATTGGGTCAGGCTTATGAGCATCGACCCGCCTAACCTGGTCGGTGAAGAGACCCTACAGGCCCTACAGGCTACTGCAGCACTGGTCCACTCCTCTCCACTGAGCTGCAGCTCCTAAAGGTTCAATTCAATTCAGTTTTATTTATGTAGCGCCATAACATAACAAAGTTATATCATGGCACTCTCTCATATAGAGCAGGTCTAGACAGACTCTTTATTTACAGCGACTCAACAATTCCCACCATGAGCAGCACTAGGAGACAGTGGCAAGGAACAGCAGAAGCCTCAAGCAGAACCAGAACCAGGCTCTGGGTGGGCAGTCATCTGCCTCGACCAGTTGATTTGAGAGAGAGAGAGAGAGAGAGAGAGAGAGAGAGAGGGAGAGGGGGGAGTAGAGTGAAGGTGCATCACGCACATTGCTAACATACATGCATTCTAGCTGAGCATTGATATTATTACAGTGGATACTGGATACTGCGTGAGGCACGTTCATCTGCTGTGTTTATCAAACTCAAGCTTCCTGTTGCAAACAGCCAAGCAGCTGTTTGCCAGTAGGACTGCGACCATTATACTTTCAAGGTAAGAGTCGCAATGAATTGTGGCTGAATTCTGAGGCGTTCGAATGCTATCTTCAAATGTGTTTGTGCAAAATAAAGCAGGGAAGGGACAGATGTTAATAATTGCTGTTTTATGAAAATCTGCAAATCTGTACAGTCCAATCATTCCCAAAGGCATGGCATATTACACACATTATATATCAGATTTCAAGTCATCTCCAGGCAGAGCTTCCACTACAGTGACGGCATAAATACTGATCTATTGTTTTGTTTTCCCATCTCCACTCACCCAAGCCTTTTGGTTCCTCCATCGATTCATTCGCTATGAATAATGTGGCACATCTCATGTCAGATGGAAAGATAATAGTGTCACAATACTGGCCCCACATCTATGCACAATTTACAATAGGTCTTTCTGCGACTTCATGGCTCATATTGCTGCCCAGTAAGAGGGTGATTTGCAGAGAAGCACACCCGACATTACACAGGCATACACCCACAAAATCACTGTTGTTGACCTTTGACTGCTGGGATGCTACTGATCAGTCCTGATAGGACTGTTTTTTTCAGTTCCTGTGACTCTGCTGTGACTAGTTTAAACAGTTGTCTAGTGTTCTGCAATAAAAACAAGGGAACTACGTCACGAATCATCCTGGACTTGGAATATGGCCCTCATCTTCCTGAGTCCTTCATATATACAGCTCTGGAAAAAAAAAGTTAATTTTACTCAGACACGTACCTATAAACAGTAAAACAAGAGAAATGATAATTTTGCAGTCGTCTCTTAATTTTTTCCAGAGCTGTGTGCTCTTCTTCTTCTTCTTCTAGTTTTACAGCGGTTGGCATCCAGCTTATTGGTGCATAGACTTAATATCTACAGCCCTTCAACCAAAACACCCACACACACTTGAAGCAACCTCATGGCCATTGTTACATTCATGTCAAAGAACAAAGGTGATCAGGCCTTTAGTCTTGAGCATGGATGTTTTTTCTTGACCACTGGATCAGAATGTGTGACATAATATCGTAAATCAAGGCCTACGTTCAAGCTTGAGCGTCAGTGGAACCTCTCAGTCTTCACCACCAAATGTATGTGATAACATGTGGTTGTATCAGTGATGAGGATGATAGAGCCGTGTTCAAATTATGGGATGCCAGGGGGGCTTAACTCCCCCAAAACCCTGCGCTGTCTGATTTTACCTTCTGTCAATAATAATGTGTAACATAACTGATCAGGACAATGTGCAGGGTGTTTTTTATATGTACCATGGCTCATAGACTGCTTTCATGTAATGTTTTGTATTATTGTGCATTTGGCATCAGACTGGCGAATCTCAATGACCATTCCGTGCAGTGTTGGCTACTGGAGGGTGCTTCCTGACAGTGCATTCAAGCAGCAACCTCTCTTTTGTTATTTCTGTTGTGCATTAAACCTGAGTGTCCCCCCTGTCTGTCAGCACGTAGTGTCCTTCCCAATCCCAGACCTTTGTGAAGCAGATTTCTTCTTTATATCAGCCACAAAAATGTTCCATGCAACGGGACAGTATAGTTATAAATGTTGCATTTCACTTATATGATTTGATTATGCTTGCATGTGGGCTGTGTCCACCCCTGTGCACAACAAGAGAACCCCCAAAAGCCACAGTGTAATTTGAACACTGGGATAAAGAAGTAGCAGGTCCAAGCCTCAGCTGTACTTTGGGTTTAGCCCTGATTAGGTCGTGTTAGCATCCTAACATGCTAAATTAAGGTGGTGACCATGGTAAACAGTAATCCCAGCATGCTGACGTTAGCACAGGTTTTAGAGTTTGTTTACTGACTGATAAAAGCCAGTGTACCAACATGAATTATCTTTTCAGTTCTCTCTTAAAAATGAATGAGCAACGATCTTTACTGTACCATAATGTTAATCTACAGGATGAAATTAGGATTGTTTATCAATATCAATAACTTAATTTCTTGACCAGGTATGTACTACTTTGGAACTACGCCTGTCTGGTGACAGTGTGACTATTCACTTGTGTTTCTGTCTGTTCTAGGCAAACTAGCCTGTGCCACAGAGACCTATCTGAGCAGGTGCAGATGAAGGTTTTTGCAAAACTTATTCAGTCCACTCTAAGTTTGAATCAAACCAAACACACTGCACTTGTATTTATGGTTAATATCAACACATAAACTGCATTGTTGAACTTTTCTAAAAATCACTTTATAGCATTACAAAAGTCATTCAATACGATCATCAACAGAGGCTGCTCTGTAAGCTGTTGGAGATGGTGAAGATAATGAAGACCAATATATACAGCTCTGGAAAAAATTCAGAGACCCCTCCAAATATGCCACATTTTTCAAACACATACCTATAAATAAACCAGAGAACTGATCATTTTGCAGTGGTCTTTTAATTCTTTCAAGAGCTGTATTTGTACCTATTGATAATGCAGCAAATCACCGTTTCTAACAGGAATCACACAAATCAAATCTTTCAAATACTTGTTGCTCATGCTGCTTACACTGCTACCTGTCTGCGGCAAAAAATTAACTGTGGTGAAACAGAATTATTGAATGTCTTTTTGATACATGGAGTCTCTTGAGGTCACAACACAAGATTAGGTAATAAAATAGAACCCATATTAAGGCACTCATCATGTTTGTTGAGATTAGCACAACCAGTTGACACAAAATGGTATCCAAGCTACCAGTTACTATATACAATTATACATTTTCCTAAAGCAACTAAAAAGCAAATTGTAGATAGCTAATTAAAGACCAAAGCGAAAAAACGAGTTGTAAGCTTGCTCTTAAAGATATGTAGCGAGTTGGCTTCCCTGATATCTATTGGTATTTTGTTCCATAACTTTGGGGCATAATTTGTTCTTTACCCCATATGGATTTTAGTTGTTAAAGGTACTAATTTGTACTATTCCAAGTGCAAAACTGCATATTCTCTTGTACTTTCTCTTGCTGTTCAGTTACCTTGAGTTAGATCAATGAGTTAATTTTATCACATCTTAAATCATCACTTTTTCACTAATGGTCTGAGGGATTTAAGAGCTAATTTACCATACCACATAAAACATATAATTGTTACCCACCCAGTATGTGAAAGCATACATAATATCCATTTAAATACTGTATTCTATTTCTTGTAGTTATGATTGGCTTGGGTTGAAACTTGTAAAACTCCACTCAATAGAGTATGGGACATATAAGAACAACTTTTCATGCTATTTTTGAAATTAAAATATGACAAGTTAAAAACAGTTATATCCATAGTGATTTTAGCTATAATTATTATTGAATTCCATGTATAGTGCATCAGTTTGTGTGGTGAACTGGAAACCGAGCTGAGCTATTCTCAGCAAGCAGCAAGCTAATAGCAGGAGCACTATCACTCATTCTGCTCCACTGTGTCTTTGAAGAAAACATTGTATCTGCCAAATCCATCAACCTTTCCCACAGAGGCATTTGCCAGCCTGTAAAACTGATCATCTACCTTGGGGATTGCAGACCGTAGTGGGGAGAGCCATATTTTACTGCCTCCTTTAAAAACGTAATGCAGGAAGGTGCCATGGGCCAGACCATAAAAAGGACCCCATGAATCCAAGGCGGCCAGGCCACTCTTAATCAGCCCAGAGCATCGGGCAATACAGACATTTGATGAATCTGACTATAGCTGCAACATTTAACCAAGATGAAATTAAGTTCAGGAAGAAAAGCAGATTGGTGAATGTAGTGTTCTTCAAGGTGAGGTGGTCAGATTTGAATTAGAAACAATTCATTCTTTGATTTACCCAGAACAAATAATTGTAATCAACTTACGGTGTAGTTAGCCATACTATTCTTTATGAATAACAATATATACCTTAGGCAAATTTCCCTTAGGAAAAGAGTATGTTCCCATTATTGTAGATGGAAGCACAAAGACTACAGTTGTTATCCAGAGATTTGTGTGAGTTTAGATTTACTTCTTAACACTAATTTTTCAAGAGTTTCAAGCCCCTCTTTGTCTGCTGTGCTTTGAATGGCATGATAGTCAATCTCTGATAAAAACTGAAATAGCTGAACCAGGACCTGCATTTGTTACCATATTTAGTGAGACCTAATTACCTTTTTTTTTTTTTACCATAAAATAAGAGCTTCAAATTCATTTGGATGTGAAATGTTGAAAGTTTCCAACCAGACACCGTGAGCCCAACAACCAATGTTGTTTCTGCGTGTCTGTCTGTGTCTGTGTCTGTGTCTGTGTGTGTGTGTGTGTGTGAGTGTGTGTGTGTGTGTTTGAGACTAATATCTCCAGTTTTTAATGTGAAAATCTAATTTTACTAAAACTGAATTATAATTTGCAGAGTTCAGTTCTCAAGGACCATTAAATTAGATACATACAATTATATAATCGGCTAACAAATTGGCCCCCCAAAGAATGACATATTAATATATAATTATGATAATATGTAAGAAAGATATATTTGTCCAATCGCCCACCCCTTGTATGCTGACTTGTAATAAGGACAATATCGCCTCTTTCTTTCCCACGCCACATCCCAAATGCCTGTACTGATCTCCTGCAGCAAGCGTGTGCTGCATAACGCTTCACAGCACTACGTCACACATTGCTCTAGTTCAGTATTCTCAGTACAGACCATTGTTGAGGACATGATGAAGGAAGCTAAGAATAGAAAAAGAGAGAGTGACCAAGCAAAAGGCCGGCCAAGAGTAAATCTCAAACTGACTTTTAGTCATTGGTGAGAGCTTTGAGAAATAAAAGGCTGCAGGACAGATGCTGAGCTGGCTTTCTTGCTGTTGGGCTGGTAATTCACATTAGCTTGAAATACAACCTAAATAATTAACAGTAGTTTATGTTGGTATTACTGTCTGGCGTCCCTTAATTACTTAAATGAAAAAATTAAGAATGAAAGAATGCTTGGGATGTCTCACGGTTGGGATGTATCATCATTTTGTGGCTTCCTCTCATTTGGTATGAGATCTGTTTGGTCAGCGCCAGAGCCTGGGGTGTTTCTGTCATGTTTGTGCTGAAATAAAACCTTCTTACAAGATCTTACCTGTGCCTCTGTCTGCTCCTGGGTTCTCCACAACCATCCGCATGACAGCTTCACACCAAAAGCGTGAGAGTTGGCAACTCTGATTTACACATAAAGCCGACACGGAAAAACATTAGCATTCATTTGGCGTTGTGCTGTCCAATGTGACAGATTAAGTCCGGTATTTACTCTCCTTTTAACTTTGGCAACTCCTGAAAAAAAATAGTTGGCTCTTTAGCTGCTAAATGCTCCACTATATTCACTAGGTAGGCGCTGACTTTGTCTGTCTACAGAGTCAGCGTACATTGGATTCATCAGAACCTTTGGGCAGGTAGCATACAGCCGCAACCTATAAAATCACTGAAACCAGTAGCTCTTAATTTATACAGCAAAAAATGCAATGATCTACAGCATCGATTCCTCATTCAGAATCAATAGACAGGTTCTGCATTTATGATTTTCAGATAAGAATTAAAAAAAAAGTCTTGAATAATATTTATTGTGATTTTTCAGAAGCTCCTCTCTGAAGATCTGCAAATTCTTTAATATTTTTTTCTTTAAACCAGGGTTTCTGTTCAGATGCCCTTGTAACGGTCACCCAGGCTTCTTAATTATCTCTGCCATCATCGCTTATCCTGATTTGTCGCTCAAGAATGGCTTCAGACGAGGAATGCGAGTGTGTTGCGTGGAAAATATGTTTACCCTCCTAATGATGAAACCTGAGAGAAGATTAAGCTGAGAGACTGTTTGATTTTCAGAATATTTTGTTGACATCTGACACATAGAGGCTGAGTCACTTTTTTACTCAGTATTGCACAGAGCTTTAAGGGTAAAATCAATGACCTCATCATCTTCAATACTGTACACAGTTAGTTAATATGAAGAGTTATGATGGTAGGTATGGGCTGTGGAAGTGGGAGATGGTAATATCAGGGATTTGAAGGCCTTTACTGTGATAAATACAGTACAGATAGAAGGTGTTATGATAGTGAGTCATTTATTGTTGTTTTATCTCTGTACTAGGATTTTGAAATGAACTAGTGAGTATAAAGATTAAAGTGCTGACTTTAACCTTAAATTTGAGGGTGTTTTCTGTTTATCCAAATCAGTTAAACAGTGTGGACATTGCAGCCCTTTTCATACATTATGCTTATAGATAGAATATGTATTATGCATTTTATTCTTAGTTCCCAAATTGTAAAGAACCAAAATGACTAACGTATTGACTCATATATCGGACAGGAACTTTATTAACCTGAACTTTAGAAGGTACGGCTGTGGCTGAGAGGGTAGTGGCTGAGAGGGAAGTGCGGTCGTCCATTAACCGCAGGGTTGGTGGTTAGATCCCAGCCCCTGCTGTCCACATGTCGAAGTGTCCCTGGGCAAGACACTGAACCCCAAGTTGCCCCCGGTGGAGGCCAGCATGGCAACTGTGTCCCCATCGGT
>JAVQJV010097434.1:0-12257 GCA_036024995.1 Gadopsis bispinosus
ATGTCAAGTGAACCAAGGCCAATAGCTTTCCTTAAATGTAACCTTCAGTGGCTTTGGTTGCCTAACCTTTACCATAATTATAATTAATAAAAATACAAATGTTTAGTTTGATACAGAAAGTAAAAATGTAATAAAAGCAGCTCCACACATTCACAGTATTTAGTTAAAGGGTAACTCCAGTTTATTACAAACTGGGTCATATTGGTGTTATTTTTGTCATCGTTCCTACTTGTACTATAATACTAATATTGCACTTAATTCATTAGGTCACTTGCAGAGGTGTGGGAGCACGGAAACATTACAAAAGACGTCAGACCGGGCAAAAACCATGAAACCTATTACAGTTTATAGGCCGCGTACCTGGTTCAACTTACAACACTTATCATAGTGGTGCACACGCACAGTTTTCCTGTGGGATGATGGATTTACACCGATGCTTTTCATGCTACCTGCGAATGAAATGGTTTAGATAATCGGGTTAATAACAGTTTTGTTTACAACCTGTCTGATCATCTGACTGTTTCCTGTCAGGCCTTGTTGTAGTGATGTCGCTGTGTTCCCAGATCTCAACAATTACTTGGATGAAAAAAAACTTCATCCTACTTATGATTTTCAAACTATAAAAATAAGGAATTATCCTTTAAGTTTTTATATATGAACATAAGTTGTAGGAGATTCTATTATGGCTGCACCATTAAATCAAATGGAAAGGTTTGTGGTAGTAGTCGTAGTACTACTGGGAGTATTGTCTTTGCTCTCAAAGTTAAGTCATGTTGTTTAACTGTAGTTGGTGCTACAGTCGGCTTTTAGTTCTCATTCTGTTGATGTTTTATAGTCTTATTGGGGTCATTATTCCACCTTCTGTCATGCCTTTTTAGTACAGTTGTTGCTAAAGTGGCTGATGTTAATTTTGTCTTTGAACCACTATTGCGCACACACACACACACGCACACACATTCACGTACACACGCAAAGGTTTGTCTTGGGTGACGTCCAGCGCAGATGGCTTAGAGCAGAGAGGAAGAGACACAGCCAGCATGGGTTCACATGTACAGCAAAGAGAATATAATCAGGTCAATGCTAATATCTTAAGTTAAAAAAGCATACTATGAGATTTAAATTTTCATGCAATAATGTCAATGACGACGTGTCAATGTGTGCCTTTGCCTTTGAGTGTATCACAGCTAAACTGAGTCTTGACTGCTCTGTATTCACCTGGTTTCTGACCTCAAGCGGTATCGTCATGTTCTGGATACAGTGCATTTATATGATTAATTAAAAGGGACACGTTGGCCCATATTCATAATGATTAGAAATCGGTGCATGAAGAGTATGTACACATTAAGCTTGTCTCACTCAGAGCTGCTAGACATGGATTTGGGCCAAACATTATATTCGACCACCCAGAAAAGTACTTCAGAGTTGAAATATAAATGACAGAGCCATGATCTCAGAGAAAAATGTCCTCAAATATGCTGCTGAGAAAAAACCCCAAATTCCCCTGCAGTCACAGAAGAGCAGACCAGATGAACCGGATGAAAGGACAGAGGGCTGGCACTGTGATTTCTTAGAAGCAGCAATGCTATATAGACACAAGTTCATTTACATATAAACACAGAAATCCAGCAAATTAGCATTTGCACATGTTCTCATTATGAATTCTCTGAACAACAGCAACCTATCAATTAACGGGGGATACGGTGACGTTTTGGTTTTAGCGTCAAACTGAAATAAAAATTACACCATCTCTTGATTCAAATCAGGGAGAAAAGTCAGGGCGCTGAGGTTAAAGGACGTTGATGTAAGTTTTCACAGTCTGGCTATTTGCCGTTACCACAACTGGACCCATGAAAGTGTGACCGCTGATACAGCTAGCTTTGTATAATGCTGTCTGTCCATGATGGCAGAATTTTTACTCTAATCAGGAAGTCATCTATGTCCTGAATTGTAAAGGATTTTTTGTTCCAATTTTGTATTTTAAACCATTGGAGGTTAACAAATGTCAGGAGGAAAAAACTGAAATATGATTACAATGTAAAATAATTGACATCAATTTTTTGAAAGGTGGCATGATTAGAGGGCATGTGTTCTCTTGAGATGGAAGGGTGGCACCCGCAAAAGAAATGTGAATAAACTCTTTTTTGTTAACTCTCTGGCTCACTCTGTTTTAGGAATACACACCAGAGACATACTTTTCTCTCCCTCTCTGTCTCTTGTGGCATCAGAGGAGGCTTTAATAAAAGATGACCTCCGTCCAAACGCAGGTTTCTTTCAAAGTGATTGAAGAGCAATTAAGGAATTTGTAAAGAAACATCATAAAAAACCTGCATTGAACTATTTGAAGTTAGACATCTTCCTTAAATTGAATCAGCGGTGAGGAATAAAAAAAACCAAAAAGTTGAATGAAAAAGTTAATTCATTTTTTTTCCCCCTGCCATTGGTGATTTTTGATTAGACTGCAACAATTTGCATAAAGGCACAGCTATGTCTCTTTAGGACCAAACCAAGGTCAGCACCTTTCTATTGATCTGCCACTGCAACTCTTTAAGAGATATTCCCTACTTGCTATTGTGTGTTTGAAATTAACTTGAAGTTTCCTTGAATACTGCAGAATAGAAGGAGAAAGTCTGTGTGTGTGTGTGGGGGGGGGGGGGTGAAAATTTTATTAAACACCCCTAAGGACACACACACTTGTGATTACACACAATCCCACACTCTGACATACTGCCCATGCTTAGTGGCAAGCCTATTTTTTGCTTTTTTTTTTTCAATTTGCATATGAGGTCGTTAAGGCTGAGAAGCTGAACGGGATGCAAATAATAACATTTGATAATGCAGACCCACAAAAGAGAGAGAAGGGGGTGGGCTCCCATTCACCGAAATGGGACTTGAGGTAAATATGCACAGTAATTATATATCAGTGCACTTTAATTATGAGGCGACACAGGGAGCGAGGAAGAGAAAGAGAGACAGATAGAAAGATAGGCAGAAACACGTTGAATTAGATGTAACAGCATGTAAATTAAACATCTCAAATAAAGACACAGTGAGGGGAAGGGAGAGGACGAGTGGGCTAAGAGAGGAACTGTGCAACAACGATTAGACACACACGTTTGCACGCGCACATGCACATTTTATTTGCGAGTTAAAGTGGTTAAACATACACAAGCAGCTTCATTTCGTGACATCAATACGATAAAGTAATCCCGCCAGTGAGTGGCACTTATTAGGGACTAGAATCTTGAGTAAAAGACAAATCAATAAACTCAAGGAAGAGCCTTTTGTGTGTGTATGTGTGTGTGTGTGTGTGTGTGTGTGTGTGTGTCATGTTGTTAGAGCAACACACTACATTCTGACGTGGCCGCATGTACATGCTTAAACGTACATCCATATGGATCTACAGACATATATAGTTGCTGTACACAACTTGATGCTCTGAACGTTGCCCCACTGACATAGATGGTTTTTCTTCTACAGCTTTACGTCGACAAAATGCTTTTTATTTCCTTCCCACAAGCACTTAAACATGCCAAAATGCACACGATTGTCATGTTTTGGACAAAAGATTAAGGAGACAGAATTCAACAGGGGGAATCACTTGTTTCAAGCAGGTTCCAAGTCTCTGCTGATTGATTCTCACGCGGTTCTGGCTTTAAATTAAACCAGGGGAAGCAGGAAAATCAGGAAAAACATTCACCATCTAAAAACCTGGAATCCTTTGGAAAGAAGCTTGTCTATAATCACTCAAACATGCAAACATTTAGACTTTATTTTAGATATTTAGTCTGAAATTTAAGCTTTGTTATATATATATATATATATATATATTACATACAGCTTCTTGGTCACTGACATTACAAAACTCAAGGTTTCTGCCATCAGTTACAATCATTCTGGCTGCTGGCATTAAAGTTTAAAGCGCTGCAGCTATCACTTGCGTTGCTTGTGTTAAATACATATTATTCCAATGAGTTCCACACTGAGGCAAGCGGATTTTAATTATGAAAACAGAGTGCACTGGTATTTAATGTGTACTCTGTACCGACCAACATCCGGAGGGAAAAACTTGGCTTGGCGCGTCTCTAAATCAAACAAAACACTGATGATCCAGTGGTGGGTTGAACCATCAATTTCAGCAGGACACACCCACTGCAAAGAACTTGGCTATAGATTTTACCGCTGTCCATACTGAAATAAGCCAGTGTTTGGCAGCCAGTCAGTGCGCCTTCACATCATAACAAGCCATCCGCTTATCATTTTCAACAGAAAGAAAAGGAATGAAGAGGCAGCGTTGTAGGCGACGTGTGCGAGTGTCGAGGAAACAGGAACCAGGAAAAAGCAAGAGGAAGAGATCAAGCAGGGGAAATCAGAGAGACGTGCGAGCATCATGTGACCTACACGCGGTTTAGAATATAAAGACAATTTAGGCAGATTAATTATTTGAAGACATTTTTTGTTGGTTGGATGGATGGATGGATGGATGGATGGATGGATGGATGGAGAGATAAAGAGAGAGAGAGCTCTTCAGAAAGGCAATGAGGAGGATGAGGAGTGGGTATGGAGTGGACAGATGTGCTCTAATGTGTTTTGGCCAGATCTCTGCAAGGACAAAAACACACACACACACACACCTACACACACACACACACACACACACACACACACACACACACACACACACACACACACATATACTGCTTTATGCTACTCTCTGGTGTCTGCTGAGTGTTATAGCCTTTCTCTCGTCTTATATTCTGTCGTTTTCAATTTCTTCTTTTTTTCATTTGTCGCTTTTAATATTCTGCCCCCACTCGGCGCTAACTTGTAGAAAATTCAGTCAGTCGTGATCATACATGCACACCCACATGAATTCACAAACATACAGACACACACACACACACACAAATTCCCTGTTTACATGGAAAGAAACCTAATGTGTCATCCAACCGTCCGCTGCATCCTCTGCCGCTGATTTTAGCCAATCACACAATTAGAGAGCTGATGACCCATCTGTCCACATGATTGGCCGACGGACACGTCTG
The DNA here is from genome assembly GCA_036024995.1 of Gadopsis bispinosus. NCBI lineage: Eukaryota > Metazoa > Chordata > Actinopteri > Centrarchiformes > Percichthyidae > Gadopsis > Gadopsis bispinosus. The sequence continues at coordinate 5,043 of JAVQJV010097434.1, forward strand.
TGTGTGTGTGTGTGTGTGTGTGTGTACGTACATGGGCCTGTGTGTGCGCCTCCGGTGTGAAACGGTCTGACGAGCCCCCAAACACATCTAGCCAGTGACAATTTTCTTTTGTTACCCGCAACCACCAACATTTTCAGAGCGAGAGAGCGAGGTAATGCAAGCCCGTGAACAACTTAATAGCACTTGAGCCAGTTTGCCAACTTGGAGAAATGATTTCATTCAATTAGATAATTCTCCCCCTCTCCCTCTCTAGCTCATCCTCTTGTTCCCTGGAATGAGTAATTTGTGATATAATAGCCTCGTAATGGCTTGAAAGTGGGTTCGGCAGGAGAAAGACAGATGTAGGGGGAATAAAAAGCAAAAATGGTGAGGAGGAAGAGGCTCAGGAGTCAACACAGACTAGCTGTATACGCTAGCATCCTGAAAGGAAGCATTTCCATACATACACTGTACACACACACACACACACACACAGCGCTCCATTTGCTGTCTATTAACAGTGTGTGGTGCTGAGCGATAGGAGGGGCGATAGCATCTTCTTCGATGGTATCTGTTATCGAAGTACACGCGTCCTTCAGGCGTCCATCGTGCTATCGCTCCTCTCATCTCTCCTCTATCTCTCTTGCCATCCTCCTCCCTCGCCTCCTCTCTCCTCACCTTGCCTCTCCTGCGCTCCTCACTTCTTGCTCATCATCGATTTGTATTTTCATCACCCCCCCCTCTCATTTCCCCTTTTCTTCTTCATTTTGTAAACCAGGACTTGTTGTTATTGGCCTAACATGTCTCTACTTACTCCTTATTAATTTCTTCTTTTGTTGATATGAATTAAATCATCTGCCTGGGAGCTCAGTCAGGGTTTAAACGATCGCTGAGCCGCGCTCCTCTCTACGATGATAAAAAAATAAAAGGTATAAACACTTTTGCCTTCAGACTGGAACTGCTGAAATAATCCCATTGGTACAGAAATGAGAGACGTTATGGACACAGACAAAAACCTGGAACCTGAAAAGTTGAGACGAAAATGTGAAGAAATGTTTTCACAACTTGGACAAAATAATAAAGTACCCACTGTGATGAATTAGTCACCTCAAGCAGGCTTCAAGTCTTTGCAAACTGATTTTCAAAAGAAAAAAGCAAAAGAATGTATATTCTAGAGTGTATTATATAACTAATAATATGTCCATGTTTGAACTTTGCACCTCGGATAACCTGACATTGAACCAAAGACACACTGCCTCGTCGCTCATACATGACACACACACAAACACACACACACACAGAGAAAACTTAATTTCTAATCAATTTCTGCATTTTTCTTCAAGTGATCTCTTCAGGCAAAAGGCTGAACTGGCCGATCGCTCCCATCAAGGGTTTCTGCTAAGTACTGTTCTCTGCTGAGAGGAGGCGAGGGGGTGGACGCGGCGGAAGACAACTTTCTTCGTCATCTTTGCACGCACACACACACACAACATGCATAAACAGCTCCTCCAGGAGGCAATCAAGCTCTTGTGGAAAGGTTGGAGTAGTTCACATGAACGTCGTGCTCTGAGTGGTTACTTGAGTCACAAGGTCATGTCTTCGCCTCCACCCTCCTCTCGCCTCTAATCATCCTCCATTACCCTATTTGTGTGTGTGTGTGTGTGTGTGTGTGTGTGTGTGTGTGTGTGTGCATTTAAATGTGTGTGTTTTCTTGCAAACAGAATCTATGCATACATGCTTTTCTGTGTTTGCACGTACGCATGCATAACCCCGTGAATAATGTGTGTTTGCATATGAATACTGCAGGTGCAAGCGCGTGTGTGTGTGTGTGCGTGTGTGCGCGTTACAAGAGCATCCTCAGAAAACCGCTGGTGGCACGGAGGTGACGGAGGAAATGAGCGGGGAGAGAGAGAGAGAGAGAGAGGGAGAGATTAAGGAGGTGACGGGTGAGATGGTTGATGGGAAGGATTGAGCGGGGAAGAGGAGAGGAGCGAGGGCAGGAGGAGGCCAGGGGTGAGGAAGGGGCGTGAAGGAGGGATGGGGAGAGCGAGGAAAAGAGAGAGCTCTTGAGAGGAAGAGGGCGGTAATTAGTTGAGTTCCTTCTCTGTCTCTTTGCACTTTGAATGAGTTTTGTGACACATATCACAATGCACTGGTGAAGAAAAACAACAACCCACCAGATTTCACAACCGGTCATTGTTATTTTAAGGGTCTACTGTTTAGCATGTTCACAAATGAATAAATCATCATCACGTTAATTAAAAGAAATAATGTAGATACTCTGCCTATTCTTTTGCTAAGAACACAAGGAGCCTCCATTTATTTAGCTACAGTACATTTACCATTGTGTGCCACTGAATAATCTGTATCGTGAGGAACTGATGTGAATGGGAGCATTTTAAGAATTCTGTCTCGCTCATAGTCCATAAATACTACCATGTGTTTGTGTTAGTCTGTGGATAGTTGTTAGCGCGCTAGCTAAACTCTTGCACAATTTATTCTTCTTTGGGTAGTTTTTAGCAGTTACCCAACAGCTTCGGTGTAAACTGAAGCATTAATTCTGACTTTTATCTGGATACGAGACACTTGAAATGACAAGTGCAAACAAGGCCTTTGTTGAACTTATTTATTTTGTAAGAAGAAAAATTGTTCTGTCAGTATCTCTCTACTCTGCACTGTTAAGCAGAAAAAAAACTTCAAGACAAGCAACAAACAACAAAATTGTAATAAAGTAACAGTCAGTAGCTGCAGCTCTAACTTGTTTCTTTGCAGCAAGTACCTGTCAAACAGTTTATAGCTAACAAAACCGGGACCAAAAATCTGATAATAGAGCCATTTGAGGCTGCGGCTGACAGTAATGATGTATGTGCTAACCTATGGCCATGCCCTTGTCAAAACACTACCACTGTACCAGCTGATGGATGGAGGGATAGATAGAAGGATGGAGACAAAAGAAGGTATGGGTGTATGGAGGAGAGAGGAAGGAGTGATGGATGGAGGCACTGCTGATGGCGTGAGATGGGGTAATTGATGGAAAGGGACAGAGATCAGAAGGAGACGGCAGGTGTTGGGGCGACGACAATGCAGAGATGCTGCGCGTGTGTGCTTTGGTATACGGCTTTCATTGAAGGGCCAGATACACTTGTTCCCTCGCGGTGCAACTGATATTTGTGTTTTTGCGATGTGTGTGTTCGGGCGCATGTGATGAGGAGTCAAGGAGACGTTGAGCTCGACGCGTCTTTCTTTTCTCATAAATCACTCTCTGATTCACAGCAGGAGGAACAAAAGCCCCTCTCATCCGTCTCTTTCCCCTCCATCCGCTCTGTCTTTCCCTCACTGTTCCTCGTTCTCCTTCACACCGCAGGATCCTGTTCTTTGACAAAGGGGCTAAAAAATGAAGTCAAGAGGTGGCGAGGCATCCAACTGGAGGAGCATCTTTCATGAAGGCAGGGGAGGCCGACTCGACGGGCGACCAGGTTTTTGTCTGTCTCATGCCATCCTCGTCTGCTTACACACAAAATACTGAATATACTGAATATAAAGCATATAAAACAAAGTTTGTGTCTCAACATGTATTTTATCTTTAATACTGTGCAGCATTTAGACTCAGATATATGTGTAAACGTCTACTGTATATACTTCGTTAATTCATAATCTCGATTCATTTTCAGTAGTTTTTGATGGAAAAATGGCTGTTAGTGATAGACCAACGCTGCAGAATGACAACAAAGAATATACAAAAATACTATAATAATTCTATGTGCAAGACTCCTGTCAAGGGTCACAGCATATTAGTATGCCGACAAAAGGCAACAAATACATGTGTCGGGATCAAAACTGTAAAAGTGAACTGACTTCTAAAAAGTCATATTTCATCGGCATAATTCTGTCAAGACATTGGACCTACGCTGCCATCCACAGAGCCACACTGCTGGCAAAAATGCCCAACAGTGACGTCTATAAATTGCTTTTTTTGTTTTGCTCAACTCATAGTCAAGAAAACAAAAAATATTCAATGTAGGCTGGCATAAAACAGAAAGACAGCAGCAATACTTCATATGTGACGGACTGGCACCACCACTGGCACTTTAGCTTCATACATGACTTAAACGATTATCCTAATTGTTAAATAGTGTTTATGTTCCCAGCACAGCTGGTTCAGTGATTCAACTCGGCTTACTTCTTGAGGAAAGTGTGCTTATCCCCACTTCATTTCTTTTCCATTAGTCCTCCATGGCATCTCCCTGGTGGCCACATCCAAACAATCATCCAGCCTGAGCAGGCATCTCCAAGACACACGCTACATCCTGAGGGCTCTCTCTCCCTTCCTGTCTTTCTCCTCACACGCTCTTTTCTCTTCCTGTTCCTTTCTTCCTCCCCCGGGTTGGTTATCTTCATAAACTCTCTCTTTCTGAGTACGTCGGTCTTTGTCACATCCTCAGTGGCCTCCCAAGAGTATCTCATATCAGTGCGTGCTCTTGTGTTTGCTCTGCAGGGACATTCTTTGCTGCGTCAAGAGTGTCACTTTTAAGAAGAACAGCAATCAAACAATGTGTCTCTCTTCCTCCACCCTCATCCCTCTCTCTTCTCATCTTTCCAGAGGATTAACCCGCGTATTTGTTCTTCTCCTCCTCTGCGACGTGTGGCTTGTTGCCTCATCTTTTATCCCCTCTTCCATGCCCTTCCTCTCGCCTCTCTTAGCAGCTGTTGTGTGACATTTTTTCAAACCACTGTTAGCATTACAAAGTCATCAGCTCTTTTACCGTGTTTACTGTGGAGTGTTTGTGAAAGGGAACGTGGTTAACACCTAACGTGGTACAACTTTGAATGCATCAAAAAAAAAGGACCAAGGCAGCTTTTTTCATGATTTTAGAAGCTGCAGCGCAAAAAACAAGAACAGGAAAAAAAAATGTCTTCCCTATACAGATGCCATAGTGTAGAATTTGAGCTAAATTGCCATTTGTGTTAGCATGAGAAAAATGTTTTGGTGTTTCTAATTTCTATATTGTCTAAATATAGGATGTAAATTATGTGAAATGATTCATACCAAACAACGAAATAAAGCATGTACTAGAGTATCTTCATATATATGTGGATTGAACCACAAAAGCAATGGAAAATAGGAAAGAGGTCAATGCCTGAGTGACAAAGGAAATGAACAGGATCTCCAGTCCCCTTCGGGTCATTCAAAACAATAGCGTTTCCAGGATTTTCCATCCAATCACCCATCAAACAATAAGAAAGGAAACTCTGCTCCTTTTCTAGCTGACTTTCAAGTCACTTGGAAGGTATTATTCCCCCGATCTCCCATTCCCGCCGAGGATCACATTGTTCCAGCAAGTATAAATAGAAATCAAGAAATTGTAAGTTGGAGAAACAAACTTTTTTATTCCCCTTTAAAGCGAGCCCACTTTTCAAAACCATCTTCGTCCCTGGAGTCCAAACCGACAAGCCGGGGAATAAACTTCCACTAATGCTCTTCCATGTTTTCCTTCAAATGGGCCTTCAGTCGCAGTAAAAAGGACTGCTGTCTTGGCTGCCATTATGCCATATAGACAGACAGTAAGGCACTAGAAAGAAACGTGTCAGAAACCATATGCTCGCTCGAACACAATGGCTCCCGTGTAGCTGCACCTATCCTCAAGACGACACAGGCACACACACACACACACACACACACACACAACCAGGTGAAGGTACGAACACGCACGCTCTCATCACATATCATATAGAACACTTAAATCGTATATTTCCCTAACAGAAGTAAGTAAGGTACAAATGTGTTCCTCGTGTATGTCGTTCCCTCACTTGTTTTTCCCCTTCTCTTACATTTTCTGGTCCGCCCTTCTTTCTTTCCTTTTCTCTTGCCCGTTTGTCTCCCCGTCTCCTCCGTCTCTGTGCCATGCGGCGAAAACAGGACGCATGTGATAGACCAGGAGGCTCCTTGCCGTCCCTGGGCACCACGAGTGTGTGTGTGTGCTTCTCTTTATACGTGAGTGTGTGTCAGCAAGATAGATGGACACAGCTGTCAGCTTAACACTTCCTGTAGCCCCTCCGTTGACCTTGCGTTAACCTGGAAGTATTTCTCAACACCATGGCTGAAGTCTTCCTGCTTGGAGCCGCTCCAGGGCTAAGCAGCTCGCCTGTCTCACGCACGCATGTGGACACAAACAAATTCAAGGATGTAGACGCTCTCGTCTGCTAACCCTGACGGAGACAGAAAAAGGAAAACCCGTCAAACGCTATCAAGCACACACACTTTTCTTGCTTGTGCATTTGACCTCATTCTTCATCAGAACACAACCCGGCCCGTAGCCTTAACCCCTCGCTGTGATCACCTGACCCTAAAATCTTCCTTACTTTTTTAACTCCGCGACCTTACGAGGACATTTACGTGCAAGCAAGATGTCGCTCACACACATTTGCACAGATAAAATCCATCAAATGGCATCTTTTCAGCTCGAGTGAGTGTCATTCCACATCTTCGGCATTGTCATAAAACCCTCTCTTCCTACTCTCCTGTGAGCCAATGAATAAAAGAGCAACAATAAATGAATAACTAGTAGTATGAATAAAAACAAAAGGTGACGTGACCAATATGAATGGCCCTCCGGATGCTCTGTGTGTGTTTTTGTCTGCTCGCGTGTGTGCTGCATGCTTATGTGAGTGGGTTTTGTACATCTCCGTGTGAATGTGTGTGTGCATGTATGTCCAGGGGGGCAGAGGTGGAGTGCAGAGCCCCACCCGAGAGGCCTTGTTCGGCGTCGAGGCCCGGGGCTCGCCTGAAGGCACAGCCCGTCTGGAGGAGCCCTCGGCTGGGCAGCAGCTGAATAAAAGATGGGAGGGAAGTGTGGAAGGCTAGGAGCGCTGGGAGGCCCCGCGCCGCAACGCCAAAGACAAACAGATGCTAGCTGAGACAGGAAAGAAAGGAAGAAAACTAATTTCTACTTGACGTATAACTTCACTTGCGGCTATGGAGTGTACTTTTTGGGGCATTGTTGGCTTCACAGAAATGAGTATAGAGTCATTACAGTACAGTATTCATTTTAAATCCTTAATTCTCTCTGTACAGTGTAACCTCACTCCCTGTGCTGTAAAACACAGCCGTATGAGTCATCAGTGTGTGCTAATGAGTGGAGTGTGTGGGCAGGGATGAGTACTGTGTGTGTGTGTGTGTGTGTGTGTGTGTGTGTGTGTGTGTGTGTGTGTGTGTGTGTGTGTGTGTGTGTGTGTGTG
>JAVQJV010097437.1:0-28795 GCA_036024995.1 Gadopsis bispinosus
TGTGTGTGTGTGTGTGTGTGTGTGTGTGTGTGTGTGTGTGTGTGTGTGTGTGTGTGTGTGTGTGTGTGTGTGTGTGTGTGTGTGTGTGAGTGTGAGAGAGATTATGGACTGGACTCATCTGTATGCACAGCTGTGGCTGCAGCATCCGAACATGCACATTTGAGGCGACCACGAGAGGTGGGGTTACATCGCTGCACCCCAAATATAGAGGTCATCTACGTCTAAAGGTCAGAATAACACCTCCGCCATGAAAAAGAGTCCACACGGACCCCGGTGGAACGTACCTCCCCAGCTCGTCGCCGGCATCGTAAAACTCCTCGACGTTTTCCTGGCTGAAGGCGGTCATGTTGTCCGGGCACTTCCTCCCTCTGCCCCCGACCGCGGGCATGTCCTCCTGCGGCCCGTCACAGCGGCACCATGCCCGGCGGCAGCCTCCCGGTCCGGGCTGCGCTACAGCCGACAGCCCCGCCTCATGGTCCGCGGCTTCCGCCGCCGAGAGACAGAGGAGACGGACGGCGTCAGGACCGTCGCCTGCGGAGCCGGAGTTGCACTTGTTGGTGAGACAAGGAGACCACGCCGACGGCAGCGGTGGTTTCACGACCCCCCCCCTACGGGGCTGAACCGTCCTCCCAGACCCGACTGTCCCTGCGCCGGTTCAGTTACAGCTGTATGTCCCCACCGGTGTAGCCCCGGGAGACACCTCCTCTCCCTGCAGTCCGGCACGGGGGGAAGACTGCTGGGTCCTGGACAGGTGTTTAACCCGGGTTAACTCTGCGCGACAAAGTCACAGCGCTAAGAACCTGAAGTCAAAGTCAAGACGTTAAGCTTTTCCTAAATTAAAGCCACGCCCCCCCTTCCCCTCCCTGCATATTGATATTGATATATATATATATATATATATATATATATATATGAATCGTGAACATTAACGTTAGCTAGTATGTTTGCGTGGCTCTTTCTTGGCCCCGAAAACTGAGACAAATCGCGCTGCGTGAGAGTCTTACGGTTCTGCCGGTGTGCGGCGCGTCGCCGCGGGTTTCACGCGTCTCCTCGGGAGTCCTGCGTGACCGCGGTGCGGCTCGCGGAAGACAAGACAAAACGCTGGCTCGAGCTGCGGGACAAATCAACGTCCACGACGTAAGGCAGTCTGGGTCCCGGTGGTGCGTTCGGGGACGTGGCGGCTCCGAGCGACTCGAGTTCGGTAGAGGACGCCGGCCTCACCGTGTGATGAACGACGCCAAACAACCAGACACACTCGCGCATGAGAGACCCAAAGAGCAGTTGTGTCCTGTCGCGGTAAAACGCGAACAGTTTGGGGCGCGTTTGCCTCCAGGGTACGGCCTTTTTCAACGAGGACGCCGTGATTACCGCACGTTTTTTTACTGGCCGCAAATGCAGCATCGGGAGTATGTCAGACGGAGAAAGCCGCGTCGGCCGCAGGGGGGCAGCAGAGCTTTCACTTTTATCTTAATCATAGTTCAGCAGGTCATTTGTGACCTTTTTATTTGTAGTTAAAGTGATAATTGTGATTAAGGTGTTTATTTCCTTTCGGGGAAAGATCGAACCTACAAAGCAAAACTGTCAAAATCCAAGCCCATGTCTTCACTTTTATACCAATATTTAACACGAATAGGTAAAATAAAGACATGTATTGCCTCGTGACATTATTGTGTATCACCAGACCAGCGTTAGACATCTGGAAATGTAAATAGTTCATTTTGTTGGCATGTTTTTCTTCACTTCTCTGGTCCTTTGACTGTTAAAGAATGGATCTTTATCTTTATTGTTGATATACTGCCTGCTTTTCTGTAAAGCAATCATAAAAAGTAGCCATATAATAATACTACCTTAAAATAACACTGTACAGATAAGAGGCCTACGGTGGAGCCTAGAGCTGCAGCTATAGTTATCGCTTTGATGACTGGTCTCTCAGTTGTTTTCAGGATGGTTTAATCCATAAAATGTAGTGGAGTAGAAGTGTAAAGTAAAGTAGCTCAAATTTGTACTTAAATACGGGGCGTGAGCACCACTGGAGAAGACCAACAGTCCAAAACCCCAGAATACTCAGTTTATAATGATTTAAAAGCGAGAAAAGCAGCAATTCCTCACATTTGAGACGATGGTAAGTGAGAGCTTCTTGCCTTGAAATGACGCAATAATGCCAAAATTATAAGAAATTTACATAATTAACACCAGAATAACTGTGGGGATGAGAGCTGCAGCCTCCAAACATTCAAGATCATTTAAATGTTTCAATAAAAAGATGAGGTCAAGATAAAGACAACCTGTTGCTATGCTCTGAACAGCTACATGAAGTAATTCATTATAAAACTTTATATAGATAATATCCACTTAATGAAATCATACAACATTTTTGATCCAGCATTTCCTCTTTATGTTAATTTCTCATCATTTTTGACCCACATGCCCCAGTGTTTTCCAAATTCCCTTCCATTTTAATCTTTTCTATGATCACAAATGCGCACTTTTGGCCCCCAGTCAGAGCTTTCTGGTGATATATGATGCTCCATTTTCAGCCACAACATTATTCCTCATATTACATACTGCACACAGCAATGCTCGTGTATGCAAACAATAAATTAAACATATGCTGTTTGAGCCATGACAAATCGCCACAGTTAATGCATTCCAGCAAAATGAGCAATGAGATTCTTTCAGTATTGCACAATAACTGAAAGCATCAGGCTGCTGTTGTGTGGTTTGGCGATGATGTTGTTCTGCTGTGGGGTAAAGGGTCATTCCACCATCTGCTGGCGACGAGCTGCACGCACACAGTATGAAACAGCATGTACCTGACAGCAGAGTCACATTGCTCTGCTGTTTATTAGACAAAGACTATGCTTTTTAAGATTTTACATACAGTATCTCATCTTCTGCCCTTTTTGTGCGCCAGATGTTACCTTGTCTTGAAAAATCCGCTATTAAATAACTGAAGTCTAAATCCTCGTTACGTTTACATATCGTTTTGCTTCTACTGGCTTACAGTAGATCTTTATAGGATTAATTTCGATTAAGTAGGATTACTACACCATTAGCATGATATTTTGTTCTTCTTTCCAACTCTGTTATTGACTCTCAAGAAGAAAAGCAAATAGCAGTTAATTGATAAAAAACCTCTGATTAGGAACAGAAATCAGTCCAACTGAGCATCTGTGGTGACAAAGTGTGGCGGTGCCAAATGTGCCATATTTTTAAAGCATTATTGAAATATAAATATGCTACCGGACCTCCATAAATCACCAAAATTGTTTAAAAAAACCCAGGACCTACCCGTCATACGACACACAGCCTACAATGAAATGATGTGTTCTCTTGCTGTCGGGTTGTAAGAATACCACTGCATTCAGCCCTCGACAATAGCTGAAAAAACTCCAGATGTACAAACAGTTAAGACAATTGCAGATCTTATTCTCAATGGAAAAAGGTACAGCTGCACAGAAAACACATGGCATCTTTTAGAGCTTTTTATTCCAGTAGAAAACGATACAAAATTATTATCAGGGAGAGCAGAGCCAAGAAAGACAACATTCTTAGTCATGCTGAGACATAGTTATCAAAGGTCCATTATATATATATAATATATATATATATCAGTAATATATTGATAAATATCCCAAGTTTTCATTATGGCTAAAGTGTGTTTTGGACAGTACTACAGAAATACTGGAAAAAGACTTTTGTAGTATCCACTCTTAATGCGATTTGCAACATGAGCTCATCGTGTCACATTTCAGTGAGCAAAGCAAATGCCATACATGTATGTGACCCGTAGATGAGCATACAAGAGTCCTGTTTGCTGTCACCATCTGTGTGTGTGTGTGTGTGTGTGTGTGTGTGTGTGTGTGTGTGTGTGTGTGTGTAAGCAGCGCTCAAATTTGTTTTTGTGAAAGGGGCTCCAGTACGATGAAATTGGTGACATCTGACACAAAACTGGACTAACTAGCATAGCAGACCATCCCTCTTCACACTGACAATAAACGACGAAATGTGATTCTGAGCTTGATTTAAAAAAAAGAACAATGAAACATTTGTTATATTTCAAGTGTTTCTTGTGCGTCTTCAAACTTTGAAATACGCCCACACGGAAAACTTTACAGTACGAACTAACTGTGCTGTCAGTGGGGCAAACCGGCTTCACCGCACTGACCTCCAGCATCCGATTCTGTCTGATGAGCAACAGTTTTGCTTTAGCGTAGACTGAGACACACGGAGCCTTAAAAAAAGATCTTTGGTTCAGGGTTAGGGGTTAGTACATTCGATTCTGGGCAACAACTGACTGAGTCACACGCTGGTGACAGATCAGATACAAGCGCTGCAGTTGCTTCAACAGTGGATTAAATTCAAATTGATGAGGGACAAAGAACATACATTCCATATCCATGGATACCGTAAGACGTGGAAAATAAAAAATACTACTCTTTGAACCTTCACACACCAATTACTAAATTAAAGACCGATCCCAGCTGTCATCCTCAGCTTGTACTGAAAACAACGAACATGACGTTTAAAAAACTACCTGACTGTGTTAAAAATATCGCTAGTCCTCGACTGGGTTGCATAAAACCTATTATTTATTATTATAACATCCTTATCTTCCATCAAACATTCTTGTCATTATTGTTCCTGTGTTGCATAATATTGGAATATCCTTTCCTTTAAATACTAAATATTAACGTAGGTCATATTTTCCATTCCATTCGAATTAGAACAATGTTAGAAACAAGCCAACAGCCAAGATACACTGCATTTTTAATTTGCTGACTAGAAATAGTGCGGACCACCAGGACTGTCAGACGTAAAGTAGCGAGCGTGTTGCTAAAGCAAATACATGATATTGAAATGATTATTTAGCATGATGTGATGCAATATCTGATAAACCGATGAGGTATAAATCTGATATGTGCAGCGCATTTAAAAAGCCCGTAGGAATCGTCCAGGCAGAGATTTTCCGGTCCTTTTCGCACTTGGCACTGAAAAGCGACCACGTGCGATCTGATCACACGTGGTCGGCCCTGACTGCAGGCGTGAACGCACCAGAAACTGCACCGAAGACGATGAACTAGCTGTTATAGCACGTGTGAAGCCAAATGTGTCCCTGAAAGGACTAAAGGGCCACCCAGTTAACTTTGTAGTGCGTGTGCAGGACGAGAAGCCTCCCAAACGCAGGTAGACGTGCGCGATTTTCCAACGGCGAACAACTCATCTGCATTCAACATTAGTTCCCGCACTCCTCTTGCTGTTTGATGAGGTGAACGTGTGCATGTTTCTTTTCTTTTCTTTTTTGTTAGTTTGCCAGCAGTCCGTAGGGATGATAAATCAGGTCTGACGGCGCATTTAAGACACATTCTGGTGCTCGTATTGAACTACAACCCCGCTGAGCTGGATCTAGATGTGGCCTGGCGACGTCCACTTACTACACAACACAAAATGTAAACCAGAGACCTTAAAACTGAGGCATGTTCCTTTAAAGCTGCACTGTAGAATATTTGGCACCACTATGCAATAAGGCATCCTGTACAAAGTGTTTATCAATTAAAAGGAATGACTTTATTAATAGCTAAATAATAATAAATGGATAGACCAGGAATAAGCCATTAGAAAGAGCAACATTTGGGTTGCCAGGTTTCAGCCCAAATGTCCAGAGACATGCAGGTCAGGTTGACAGGGTGAACGCAACCTCCGCCCAGTGCATGCTGGGATAGGCTCCCCAGCGACAAGTGTTCCTCCTCCAGCATAACTCGCTCCGTGCAGGAAGACTAATTCACTGGACAGTTTGACCACCTGCAGAGCATCCAGATTATTACAGGGTTCCCACACGTGCTTACCAATAGATATTCAAAACCTTTCCATGATATTTTACCCCGTTTCCACAACTTTATATAAGTAGTTTAAAATAGGTAGGCCTACACAGCGATGACAGGTCGCAGTCTAGCGTCCGGCCTGTATTATATTTGTCATTCGAAAGCCAAACATTATACATTAAACACGCACTTCCCAGGCAAACTGCTAGCGCCCGCTAACTTCAGTAATACGAGGAACGTACTTCGTGTTACATTATGTTTTGGGATTGTTACATATTTACAACAATAGCCAAAAGAATGTATATTCAAAACTTTTCCAAAACAGTTTTGTCTAATTTCCTAACCTTTCCAGGAATTTCATGACCGTGGGAACCTTGTTATTATCTTTTAAACAAACTTTATTAATTTGTTAATATTATTAGCAGCAGTCCACCTAAGAATAGATTATTGACTGGCATACTTGGCGGATTAGGGTGGTGCAAGAACCCACTTGCGAATAATGACCTTCATGATTCACTTACTAATTAGCCATCAGGTCTGTTGCTATGAGTACAGTAGGTTGTGGGTTTCTCACGTCGATCACAACCTGGCAGTTCAAACTTTGCTCTTATTAATAGCTTATTTCTTATCTGTAAAGCAATAATATATTATTTTCTAACCAATGATAAACTTCTACTTACAACGTTTAAAAGTGTAAAGTCTGTCCCATTGCACAGCGGTACCGATGATTGTGATTCAAATGTCCATGTGTTTTGAGTGCAAATCAAAAACACGATCTGCTGCACAGAAGAAGCGCGTCCTCTTCTGCCCAGCAACAAACAACCCTGGAGATTTGTGTTATTTTCCCAAATTCATTTTAAGCTGCATGAAATTCTTTCAGCACACGGAAAGTGAGGAAACACACTGAGAAGAAAAGTGTCCCGATGATGAAGTGTGTTTTCCTTGACATATCCTGTCCTCCGCCGAGCCGCTGAGAAGATGAACGGACGCCTGTCGGGAGCCGTTTTCGGCACATTTGTGAACTTTCAAACATTCCGTTCTCTCCCACAGTCATGTGACGCTGCCAAAGTGCTAACTGTTTGTGCAGCTTTCAAAATTGGAAAATAAAATGCTTTAAAAAGGACAAAGTACAAAATTAAAGTATTTTAAAATGGCTTTGCTGGTTTTATCCTATGTACAAAGCCCTGCTGTGCGTCTGGACTCCCAGCGTTAAGGAAATCTGGGAAGTCTGTAAACACGTTGACTCCTCCCATGAAATGTGTAGCTGAAAATGAATCATCCGGTTACTGTAAGATTTCACCTGTTGGCTCTGCATGAGGCACGTTTTACATGAATGCTCATGATCTAAGGAAAGTGATCCATACACCCATCAGAAGTGGCTACACCTTCTGCTGTAGTTCCCTTTGGTAAACGATTACAAAATTAAACGCTTGGGGCAAAAAAGTACTGTTCAAACCTCGTCTTGGATGACCGGGCCGATGAGAGAACAATCTTTGACAGGAGCTTCTCTGGAAGGTCCGAGCAAGTTTTTCGTGGAAACAAATGTACAAATTGGAGCTTTAAACACCTCCGACTGCCAGCGGCGTCCGGCTGTCTAGCTGGTATTATTCCTTCTCCCAGATCTTCTCCAAACACCCTCATAAACTGAACTCGCTGTCCGTCAGAGGGCAGGATCTCTGATAGTCTTGTACATCTGCAGCGATGTCACCTCCACATCTGGGACCTTGGCATTCTGGGGGCGTCCCGTCGGGCTGTAACCAGCCGATCGTCCCATGGGACTGAAGCCTGTGGTGGCGCGACCCACGTGGGTGAAACCTGAAGATCGCGACACAGCAGGACGCCGCAGGAACCGTCCTGACGTCACCAGGTCCCCGTAGCCCTGCGCGTGCGAGAAGGCGTAGCCTGAGCGGCGGGAGCTGGTGCGGCGGATGCGGGTGCGTCGAGGCGGCGTTGAAGGCGTTGCTTTGGCCTGTCTCACCTTGAACATCACCTGAAAGTTTGGGCAGATAGTCAAAGTCAAAATGTTGGATAGAGGCCCACTTATACAAACACTTGCTGACCCACAGTATTTTGAGATTCATCTCCATCACAGTGCAACATGAAATAAGTTTACATTACAGGAACTTGTCACTCCTGTTATTATCCTTAGTCTTACTTGCATTTGGTGGATAATCGTGCTCAAAGCTTTGGAACTATAGCTCCTATTATTTAGGGGATTTTTTGAGGACGCAAACAGGAAGTATGATGCTGCCATGGGGTCAGTAGCTGTGTCTCGATTCAGGGGCTGCACCCTTCAAAATGCTGCATTTGGAGGCCGAATGCATCCCATTTTGAAGGCTCCTTCAAACGTGGCCTTCTTTTCCCGAATTTGGAGGGCGGGAACAGCTGGTGACGCAAATAGGAAATCGGCCCCTGAATTCAGACACAGCCACTGAGTAAGCTGTGGGCTACAACTTGAGCCTTTTTTCTTAAAGCCTATATTTGTTTACAGTTTGGCAAATTGACACCATTAAAAGTGAAACGTGATTATTCAGGCAAGTTCTAGAGTTATAAGGAGCTGCTGTTTTCTGTGCTTTCCAAGCAGATTTATGGATGTTTATTTGCAGCGTACATCGGAGATAACGACATCCTCGGAAAGCGAAAGTCACGCTGACAGGGAGGCGTGCCTCACGCTTTGAAAGCCTCCGCTCTAAGCCAACCGGCCTCTGGACGATTGCTAAAAAAAAAAAGAAATCTAAAAAAAGAAGGCGTAGAAATATCAAAGCAATCGACATACAACAAGTGCAGCTGTATCTTAGCAAGCGTGCAGATGTCTAGTGGTAAATGTAGAATAGATCCACACGTGCCTTGTCATTGATGGTGGGGCGGAGCTGGATCCACAGGAAGCGGCAGGTGACCACAGGAAGGACACACAGGATGGAGGTGAGGAGGATCGTCAGCCAAATGTTGGGCTGGTTCAGAGAGTTTCGGGCTGTTCCTGCACAAACACACACACACACATATAAGTTTTGCATTTGCACGCTCGTCGGGATCTACTACCGACTTTAATCATTTATGGACAGTACTAACTATCTAACTTGTATGGGCCCAGAGTCAGTTCTGTTAGAGGTGCTGTTTCTAGAGGTCAGTAAATGTTTAATAGTAAATAAAAAAAACTGCCTGTTGACGATTGGCATATTCCGACTTTGCGACATTTTTGGTGGCAACAGAGAGCTTAGACTTGGAAGCATGGCATCTACACCGAATCCACGCCACAGTTTTCTATATTCTGGCAGAGAAACCTTTTGGTTTGCTACATGTCGACACTCGGCCCTCCTGATCACCTGACGCACTACAGGCGACAGTATATTCAAGATGCAGACAATGATCCAAGCCAGTTTTGGTATTTTGGTTCAGTTGTAAACCAGATATTTTGCCTGTGCAAACATACCAAATGGAATTCAGACACTGTGTGACTCAACACATTTGAATGATCTCTCTGGAAGAGCCTCGCATGAAGGAATGAACAAAGCTTATCTTCGGCGCAGACATCCATACAAACACTCGCTGAACCAAGAGAGATGTGGTTGACAGAGTTGATGAGTTAACCGCTCACCAATGAAAGGGAAGGCCGACGGCAACATGAGAAACATGCCGTTGCTGTACATGGCGAATGTGACGGCAAAGTACATGGCCAGACTGCCCAGCACAAAGAAAGTGTTCACCGCCGTCCAGTAAGACATCTCCAACCCCAACTGTAGACACAGAAACACCTGTAATTATAATTTTCCTAAGTCTGGAAATTACTTAAAAGACAAGACTATCTAAAAGAAAAGGTTCCTCGTGCCTGGATGCTGACGGCAAACAGCAGACATGTCTGGGTGAGGAGGGCGAAGGACTGGTAGTCGGCGACGTCCTTCCCGTCGCCCCTCACGGTGTCGTGCATGGCGGCGTAGGGGATGAAGAAGAGCACCAAGGAGCTGTAGCAGCTGTGGAGGGCGCACTTGAAGAAGGCCTTCTTGCTGAAGTACAGGTTGAGCTGACCAGGAACGTAGAGCTGAGGATGCTGGAAACTCCACACGTCGTTCACATCCTGACCAGCAGGCGGAGACAATGATATGAGGTCTGTTGTCAGCTTTGTATAAAAGGTGATCATATAAAGTTTATCATATTCAAAGTCGCCAGTTACCTGATCAAACAGACTCATTCCCAGGACAGGCAGTGCTGTGTACACCAGATTGTAGAGTGTTATGAACCACTCGTCATACACCGTCTGAAAAGCAAATTTCAAAGCAGAAAATCTTTTAATAATCTCAATTCTTGATTTTCACTTTCCTCTTTCGGGAAAATGAGATACGGTCAGTATTTCCTGAGACTCTGTAGTGCAGATATGAAATACCAACCTGGTTATTATTAACAACTTGACATTATTTTATTCATGATGTCTAATTTGTCTTTGTTATGAATTAATGCTGTTTTTCTATTCTGTGTTGCTTTGTCCTCCTTTAATCACATCATTTTCTTTCACCATATGACCATTGTCAGCTGATTGGTGCTGCAACACTTTGTTAATTTTGTATGTCGCATTTATGAGTATTTATTTTCTTCTTAATATTTCTTTTATCTTTTTTTAATTTGGGGGGAGGACCACTGCATAAGACACCTTTGTAATGGACTTTATTTCTTTTAAATCTAAGCTTAAAACATACGCACCCCTTTCCCTGATTTCACCTGATTCTGGTTTATTTTTGTTTATTTTGCTTCTGCCCATTTCGTTTAGTACTTTTATTCTTTTTTCTTTGCTGTGTTTTTATGTGTTCTTTGGTTGCTATGTGAGTACTTTGAGTACTAGATATTATTATTATATTACTTTTTAATTTAAAAAACAATACACCTCTGTTTGTAACTGTTTTGTTCTCTTTTTTTCTCCCTACATATAACTCCCCTCAGACCTTCGATTGGTAGTCTGGTTCCAGACCTCTGAACAGGTCTGGTGTGCTCAGTGACCAGCGTTTCCCAGTTGGGACAAACAATTGAGCCAATCAGAGCTTTGTGGGTGGGACTAACAATGGGGACAACCATCCTCCTGTGCAACAGGAGAAAAAAAATTTATCACAAAAATGGCAACAAGTGTGGGTTGAGATCGAGGTTGTTGTAAGTCGACGTTACAGTTAAATCAGCATCTTTCTTCGTACTGACATGGCAACTAGCGACGGCCTCTGTATAAATACAATATCAAATGGAAATGATGTCAAATGGCATGTTCAGTCCAATTATAATGCTAGCTCATTTGCATCTTTCTTTCCTCTCGCAGTCCTTTCCTCTCTCTCTCTCTCTCTCTCCTCCCCATCGAACTCTCCTCCCTCCATCTTTCTCCGCTCTCTCTCTCTCTCTCTCTCACCTGTGCAGAGAAGCCGCAGAAGAAGGCGTACCAGAAGTGGACAAAGGTGAATGTGAAGTTCTTGTAGAAGAAGTAGCGCAGGAACTTGCACATGCGCAGGTAGGACCAGCGGCCGTGCACCAGCAGGAGGCGCTGCAGGAAGCGGAACTGGGCGAAGGAGTAGTCGCTGGACAGCACGGCCTGCATGCCCTCCTGACCCGAGATGCCCACGCCTATATGAGCAGCTGGGTGGACGGAGAGAGGAAGTTGAATTTCTCTGGTTTTAGATCAGATACCTTTGGTAAGAATTAGTCATGTAGACCCCAAAATTTGTAATAAAAATTTTTTTTAAATAGAGCCCAGGTTTAAAAACACTGCAGTTCCCCTTTAAATTGTCATGGCTAACACGTTAGCAGCAGACACAGAGCAATACTCCCATTCACTTGGCATATGGAAGTCCAATGTTCACTCTCCATTTTGCTCCATCTTTGGCCTCCACCAGCTCCTGAGAAGAAAATCTGGCTCCATAGCTGCTGGATGCTCCACTATGTTCTACGTCTGAGCCTTTGTCTGTCAGGTCAGGTAGTTTCTTGATTAATCGATTAAATGACGCTGCTTGTTTTCTTATATCGACGTTTTTATCAACAGTTTACAGTGATATAAAACAAAGCAAAAAAGCAGCGAAAGATAACGTTTGCCACTTTTTTTGAAAAATGTTTGAAACACTTTAATTAAAAATAGTTGCCAATTAACCTTGTGGCAACTCACTAGTCTATTAATTGGCTCACTGTTTCCGCTTTGGTCAGTTTATCAAAGCTTTTTTTTTATGGAAATCGAAAACCAAAAGCCCTCTAGAGCTGCATCTTTAGCTGCAACATTATTTTGGAAAATGCAGTCAAAATAATCTTTGTGTTAATTGCAACATGCACCTTCTGTTTCTGTGTACTTTCTACACGATGAACACATGTCGTGTTTTATTTCCTAATCGTCCAATGCAGATTTCCTACACGGGACGAAAAAACATATCGGTCTTTAACCACATGTAGCCGTGTGCTGCCCTGCTGATACCTTTGATCATGCTGACATCGTTGGCTCCATCTCCGATGGCCAGCGTGACGGCCTGCTTGTACTTCTTGACCAGCTCGACCACCTGAGCCTTCTGCAGAGGGGTGACCCTGCAGCAGATCACTGCCTTGCACATACACGCCGTCCTCAGGAACTCCAGCTCCATGCTGCACTCGAGGGCGTACGCCTGAGGGACCATGGGGGGGGGGGGGGAATAGGGAATAGGAAAGTGATGAAAGGCAAGAATTACACGACAGCTGAAAATATGACAACTTAACTGTGACAGTGTCAGCAGCTGCACAAGTCCATATAGCTAAAATACCAATAAGAGGTAATGCAGAGTGGGCAAAGACCGAATTAAAATGACACCTTCGTTGACTTGACAAAGGTTGGGTTACCTTTGCACACTGATTGTTAAGTATGAAAAAATAATAATGCAACAATAACAAAGACAAACTCCAGGTTTTCTCACTAATTCTGGATCAAACATGTGATAAAAAAGCAAATACTCAATGTGCAATTTACTTACATTTATCAAATATGTCTGATGGACTTCTAGAAGAATTAATTTTTCATACAAAAGAAAGGAATATAATGTGGATTATATATGGATTTTTTAGGTTTTTATGCAATATCAAAATATCACTTTTCAGTGTCAATTTAACTAATAAGGGAGACAAGTCACAGAGGACAGTTACAGCTTGTATTGCAATTAGTACCAGGCTGTGTCCGTTGATAACCAGGCCGTACTCTCCATTGGCCACCTCATCTGTGATCACTTTCACACTTTTACCCAGAGTCCTCTCTGGCAGAAACTCCGAGTCCTCAATCGCATCTGGTTTCATAGAGGCCAGTGCATTTCTGCTCCGCAAGAAAACAAAAAACATGGATGGATGCATGGAAACATGGTTCACAATCAGCCACTCAGTTACTCGCGTTCATGTTCCTCTGACCTCAGCTCCTGTCTGACATCCTCAGGTGAGTTGCCCGCGACGACAAAGACCTCGTTCATCTCCTCCCGCAGTAAGTTGCACGAGTAGCCAATGTTTTCTGCCGTCTCTGCAACACAAGTACTCAACATGAGTCAGCAGGCATGACGTGCAGAACAAAAATAAAAGTAATCCAAATATTCCACAATAAAGAGACATATTTAACATCGATTCTCAGGTTTTCTCAGCTTCTCTTCTCACACTCATGTTAATTGGGTCATTTTTTAAAACTATAAGAGGTGAATGACGTACATACAAGCACACCTAGTGCATGGTCAATGTGCGTCACCAGAGAAGAGATATTATGATGCAAACTTCAGGAAGGCACAAGCAGCTGTTTAGAGCCTTGGGGTCGCATAGAGAATTCAAATAAGCAAAGTCCAAATATAAAGTACTTTAGTCATTTTGTCAATGTCTCCTTTAGGTGTCAAATAGGCTAAGGCTGACCTACAACTTGTGGCGTTGTAGTATGATTTCAAGCGTACAGAACCTGAAAACAAATGTCTAATGTGGAAACGTGTAGAAGTCAGATGCGGCAAGAAAAACGAGCAGTCAGATAATCAAATGGGTTTTGAAAAATACTTTTGCCACACCTCTTTGGAAGAGAAACAAAGGTAAATGTGGAAAGTTACTACACAAGCTGCCCATTATACAAATCCCTCCCAGTTTACCGACTGACTTTCTGGTTCAACTGTGACCCACCGTACCCAACATAGACGTGTTCCTCTGCATTCAGGGATTATTACAAACATTTTGGGTGCGCTCGCTTTCTGCTTCACCTCCAAATAAAGTGGTTTACATGATGCGGCTCGCTCGTTTTTTTTTCAGTCAGCCATCTCAACGTGTTTCCAGATCTTAGAAGTCATGGCTTAAACTGCAAAACTCATGTTGTAATAAACTGGTATAATCATTCACTGCAATGCAAAACAAGATTGAAAAAGTGACGCCGTCTCTTGTGGTTACTGATTGCTGAAAATTAATCCGAATTACTGCAGATGATAAAACTCTCTCAGGCTTGTAAGGAAAGATCCCAAAAAAAGTTCTGTAATACGTTAAATTAAATCTGTTAAATTCTCTCAACATATTTGAAGTTATGTACCTTGCTTGTCGCCGGTCAAAACCCACATTTTGATGTCGGCTTTGGACAGCTGCTCAATAGTCTGAGGTACGCCGTCTTGTAACTTGTCTTCTATGGCTGTTGCTCCGAGAAGCTGGACAAAACACATTCAGGTACGTAAACATCATGCTGTGCATTTGACAGAAATCCAGTCAAGCTTCTACAGTATGCTTTCCTGAAACGTGACGCCTTTTTCCTTGTTTTTTTATTTGCTCCCTACCAGCAGATCCTTCTCTATCTCCTCGTACAGCTGGTCCAGTTTGTCCTCTCGGTCATCCAGCGCAGTGCTGGCCTCATGGTGGTGCTGTTTCCACTGGTTGAAGTACTCCTCATCCAGATCCTTATAGGCCAGCACCAGAGTCCGCAGGCCCTCCCCTGCAAACTCCTGCAGATCGGCACGCACATACTTATATGGATGAACACTGCACATTTAGGTACACACATATAAACACACCAGACACATCCTGGAAGAACCAACACACACACACATAACACAAGCCGATGGTATTTGAAGATACTTATTAAATTATCTTTCGGTCTGTCTGATCTTTATAATGTAAACCTTTTTTTCTTTGCATTGCTGCACATATGAAGGTTATTATCAATATTATAAAGTCCAATCGTGCAAATTCAATTATTTATGCTTCCAGGACAGCAAGAGGTTTTTGGATGACTTCTCTGTGCACTCCAACTTTATCTTCACATCTAGATGGAGGGCATGCACACTAGGATGAACTCTGTATGTATAAACAGACACAAACACACTTGACATATGATGGAAGAAACAGCACACAGCTATAACAAGCAAGAGACAAACATCCAGCAAAAAAAGGCCAAAAAAAAAAAGCACAAGTAGGATTCGGATAAAGTGTGAGACTCAAATCTCTAAAGTATTTTCTTGTGTTTCTAACACAGAGAAATGTTACTGACATTGAGGTGCTCTGTAGTGACGTCCATCAGCTTGCTGCAGGACTGATGCAGCCTCTCATAGATAATTGTGTCTGCACCTTTACAGTAGAGAGAGAGCTTCCCCTCTGGACTCCGAACTGTACACACACACACACACACACACACATAAACATGCATGAGAACAAATACTGTATATGCTCTATTTTCAAGACATAAATAAAGCAGTGAACTCAATTATGACCCCAAAATAATTGTGTCCAAAATAAAAAGGAAAGATCTTTTACAAATGACCACAGTTTGGCCCGGCTGTACCAGAATCTCCAGTGAAAGAGCGAAATAGGAATCTTAATTCCCAAAAATCTGCTTCCAGTGGATCACGTACCTATGACGGACATCCTCTTCCGGACGTTGTTGAAATCCAGGATGGCCAGGAGTTCATAGCTGTGCTGCTGTCCCATTTCTACGATGGAAACGCTGTCTGGTGTGCGCGAGCGGAAGACAAATCCAAAGTTTCTGGCCGCCGTTACCAGCGCCCCCTCATCTGGAGACTGGGCCTGGTAGAAAATCTCACCTGAGGGAGCAAAAAAAAGGTCATTTTGCTTGGCAGTGGAGGAAGAGGAATCCTTCTCCAAGTTCTAGTTGAGTAAAACGACAACGAACTTCATTGCAAAACAACAGAAAATGCTGAAACATTACAAATGTGGCTGATTAACTTGCGTATTTGCTATATACTGTATATATACAGTAGTATATGTTCGGCCCTTCTTTTCATTAAAGACAGGCCGACAGAATCCTCCTCACCTTCTTTCTTCTCCTCGGCCATGACGGTGTGGCAGAGAGCCAGCAGCCTGAAGAAGGCATGGACCTCTGGGTTCTCCAGCTTCACCGCCTCCACCAGGGCGTGGTCGTGGAACATGAAGCGGGGGTCCGCCAGCGGGTTGAAGGAGAAGTCCACCGTCTCCGTATGCTGGTGAGGGAGCGAGGACAAGAGAGAAGAGTGAAAAAGAGGCCGATGTAAACCTCGTAACAAGATAACGATGAGTAACCACTCTCCTATTATTTTTTGGTTAAGCAACTGTAGCGTTGATTAAATCCTTTTGTGATTCTATAATAAAGAAACATGCTGTGAACAGAAAGGGCAGCTGTCGAGGAAAATGCATAATGTAAAAACACACTAACAGATGGCCCAAAGTCCAACTCACCTGAGTAATTTCTAGTCTTTGGCCTGTGTAGTCATACACATCCCCTGAAAGCAAGAGACAGAAAATAGATGAAAGTCATATGTGCTGTATGTACACTTACATGATGGATATAAATAAAGTGTCTCATATAGGACTGATTCGTATCATTCAATGTCTCGATAATTATTCTGTGACGTGAACCTACTTGAGAGCTCAGTCGCACTTTTGTTTTGTTTTTGAAGAGCTAATTGGTTACACAAATTAGGAGTAGGGCTGGGCGATTGATCTGGGCGAATTTTTATTTCAATTATGGTTTTGGCTTCCAATGATTGTGACAACAAGATAATCCAAGTGAAACGATTACTGTGGCGCATTGCATTTTGCAATGATGTTCTCGTTTTGCCTCGTCTTACAGATTCAGCGCATCTCCCTAAAAGCCCAAACTCACTCTGAGCCAGGCTGAGAATACTGCAAATACTGTGACCAAACAATGAAGGAACAAAAAAACAGAGATAGGTAAAACATTTCAGCGTTAGTTAGAGTTTAGTCATTTTTCAGGTCACAATCACGGGGGGGACTTTAGAATATTCCCTGAGGAACTCCTCATAAAGAGCTCATGAGCCCTGAGCCTTCACAAACATAAGGGTTTCTTATATAGCTTATATTTGGGTAAGAAAAAAAACCCTATTGCCTCTATTTTGATCTTAGAAGAAACCCCTAGCCTCTACAGTTATTGCACTGATGTTCGTGGAACCAGAAACCAACATAATTTTAGAAATTTGGGTGTAAATGTCGTGAATCTCACCGTAAGATTTGCCGTTGATGGAGCACTTGTTGAAGACCATGATATTCTGGGTGAGCGTCCCCGTTTTGTCACTGAAGATGTACTTGATTTGGCCGAGCTCCTCATTCAGTGTGGTGGTACGAGCCTCAGCGGGGGTGTCGTTCCGCGGGTAGTACATCTTCCGGTCCCAGTCGATGTAGAAGCTGTTCCCCAGCCGAATGATCTCCACGCTGCCAAAACGATATAATCTTGTTATTTTAGACATTTTGTTTGCTTATAGCTAAGACGTTTAATGTCATTTAAGTTCCATTTAAGTTTTGTATCTAATTAAATATAAATAGCGCTTTCACACACGTTGTTACCTAACATAGAGAGAGATGGGCACCACAGTGTTGAGGATGATGACGTAGGACCAGAAAGTGAGGAAGGCAGAGAAGGCGGCGTTGTTGCCATCTTGTCGGGGCAGGAAGACGAAGAACTCTGAGCCTTCGTTCAGCTCCCAGAAGCAGTTTCCTATTGCCAGGATGGTGCACATGAAGGCCAGGAAACCAAAAATCTGCATGGAAAGTTGTTAGAATTCAGAGGTCAAAGCAGATTATCATTATCTGCTTGCCATCCTGAAATCAAATAAACAGGCGAAATAATTTGGGGACTCACACAAAGGACTAGGACATTCATCAGACGGTCTATACTGGTCCTCTTGAACGTGCTCTTCCCACAGTTCTGCATCAGCTTCGTCTCTGGACCTGCAGAAGAGGAATAGGAACGAGTGAGACCTCAAATAATCTCTGGGCTTACGTTTTGATTTTCATATCTCTCTCCTAACATGGGTTACGAGGTTTACAGTTTCCACTAGTTCCCCATCGATACATGTGCATGTCCGTCCCACCTCCAAACAGCACCAGTCCAAAGCACCACCCGGTGTTCCTCAGGGTGCAGCCTCGCAGCAGGATCTTCTCGTTGTCCAGCGAGTACTTCTGCCCAGCGTAGGTTAGTGTTCCTGTGAAGCGGTCGAGGCGGTTGTTGGGGGGTTCGCAGCGTACCTCACCTTGAGGGAGAGAGAGAGGTGACACGGCAGGTTGGAGGCTGGGCTCAGAGTGACAAATGAACTATTATTGCATGTACACATATAGATAATTTAAAGTCAAATAAAAGTGCAACGGCACGGTTCTGAAAGAGAACAAAAATAATAAACAGCTGTAATAGAAAAGCTTGTGAAACTACTTATTTGTTTATTTATTACATATTTTACTATCCAGTATAGTTGTAGACAACCATTTAACACGTGCTCTTTTTGCTGCTGCACTTAAATGTGCAAAAATGCTGTTTGTGACCGTGCAGCTTCTCCAGGTAATAGAGGAGGTTTATTGCATTTGTCAAAGGCACCTGCTGTAGTTTGAATCTGTGTGTGTTTAAACACAGTGCATGTTTGTAATTTCAGAAACCTGCGGTCGGACATCCTGCAGCAGTTCCTACCGTTGAAGTCTGCCAGTTTTTCGATATCGTCTCCCAGGTCTCCTGTCACGGTAAGAGCCTGTCTCACCTTCAAGTTTGTCTCTCTGAGGAAGACGAGCAGGACAACCAAGAGGAGAAAGAACGGGGAGGATGATGAGGTAGACACAAAGAGCCAAAGGGAGCCAAAGTGGTAGGGAGGAAGAGGAGGAAGAGGAGGAGTTTGGAGAGAAGCCGACGGTGACAAAAAGAAGGAAGAGAAGGAAAAGTAGGTGAGCAGGCAGAATAAGAGATGACGCAGAACACAAATGAGAGACAATGAATAACAGTGTGCACAATGTAATGTAGACTACTACTGTTAGTTCTCTTTCTGTTCTCCATCTGTACGCACTCTTATCCCATTAATGCTTGTTGCTAACTCGACTGCTTCCCTTTCTCTCTCTCTCTCTCTGTCTCGCTCTCCCCTCTCTCTCTCTCTCTCTCTCTCTCTCTCTCTCTCTCAACCCAACCGGTCACGGCAGATGACCACCCACCCAGAGCCTGGTTCTGGTTCTGGTTCTGGTTCTGCTCGAGGTTTCTGCCTGTTAAAAGGGAGTTTTTCCGTGCCACTGTCGCCTAGTGCTGCTCACGGTGGGGATTGTTGGGTCTCTGTAAATAATATTCTAAAGAGTACCAGGCTGGACCTGCTCTATGTGAAAAGGGCTCTGAGGTAACTTCTGTTATGATTTTGATGCTATATAAATAAAACGGAATTGAATTGAATACAAGCCCACATCATGACATAACAAATAAAAAGAACTAACCCGTCCAGTTCTGCTGTCTCGATGTACACCAGGTTGAGAGGTTCGCTGCTGGAGAGCAACAGGAGGTCGGCCTGAAATTACAGCGGGATTCATCACTGAAATCTGCTGCTAGTTTGTCATCAAATGCTATGAACTAAATACTGTGTACTATATGGAACAGTGTAACATATTTAGGCTACAGCTGCTTGTGTGCATTTCTGTAAATCTGTGATCAATAACATTAACAAACGCAGTGATTTCTGGCGATAATAACACAATATCTATTAAAAGTTCCCATCAAATAATTCCTGCAGGAATTTATTGTGCCAGCTTTGTGGCTTTTCTTTCTTTTCCAACACTGACCATTCTCAAAAATGTAATGGAACAGGAACAAAACAATAAATCCAGATGACAAATGGAGTACAAAATGCAAAGAAAATAAGTAATGAGGCGAACACTGTTGGGGAATTTACTCACAGTGACAAACTGGTTGTTTTCCAGCTTGATGATGTCTCCCACCTGGACGTTCATCCATTTCTCGCTCCGTAGTCTGAGAACAGGAAACAGGCTGGTTAGTGGGTGTTTGGACTGTGTGTGTGTGTGGGTATTCATTTCCCTTTTCTTGAGGATTGTCAGGAAATAAACTGTCTGAGGGACCAAAAATAAGCCCTGAAACCCAGCCATCCTAATATTAGCCACTGACTCTCCTTCACTGCATTTTCCTGCCAGTTTCCTGTATTACCTGTCGGTCAAATAATAGCAAGAGTTTTCAAAACTTGGCTGGAATCCAAATATTTGATGCTTTTCAGGGTTTTTCACTTCATGATTCAGTTCAGGCTGGTAATTCAAATGTGACTTCTTTCTGTTGTGCAAGTGCTCAGCTGACTCAGTGAAAGTTTGCAATGAGCGTTCGCTAGCTTGTTAACACAATGTAAATAAATAATGACAATGGGCATTTTCACAATTTGTGTAAAATAACTCTTAACATATTAGGAAACCTTCACGTCAAACACTTTAAGATTCAATATTTAAGTTATTACTAAATGGGTTTTTTTTAACAAATAAATTGACAAATTAGCTTTTACACGGAAGACAACACATTTAATTAATTTGAAATTAGTCACTGCATTTTAAATTAGCACCTTGTATGTTCCAGTTGATATTTCCTCATGGTATTTGACTGTTACTTCTACTTACTATTACTAATATTTTTGCACTCTTTTGTATAGAAAAACTTTGGGATTTGGACCGTTTGTAATCTGCATCGGTCAGTGGTAAGACAGGTTTATTCACTTTATAGGTTGAAATTCAATATATGGGAAGCACACATCTGTGGGAAACGTGTTTGAAATGTTTTGCACTCCAGGTCCAACACGTGCCAAATCCACCACCCACTTTATCAAGTCAACAGGAAGAAAAAAAGACTGGCGTCCTGCAGCTGTTTCCCGCGGCGCCCAAAACAGCGGGCGCAGAGTTACCGCCCAGCAGCCAGCGACAGCAAACCCAGGAGGAAAGGCCGACGCCACATACGTGCATATAGTTTTATCCAGTGCACCATATATGTCGAAAAATGCTGGTGCCTTTAGTGGAAATCACATCCCAAACATTGGCAATGTTGGGATCTTGCTGTGAGTTACGCAGAAGAAAAGCTCATCAATAAAGTTAATCATAGCACACAAATGAAGCAGCCATTAGACGTGAAATTAGGGAGAAAAACCTTAAAGAAAATACTAAATAAATACGATAAATAAACCAGGAAGTAGCTGGCTGAAACTTTGGATACATGAGCACACAGGTGTTTCCCATGATTTACTTACTTTCTGTCAATAAGGACTTGAACTTTCCTGTTGTTGACTTGATTGTCGCTCCTGTGGCGATTCTGAAAAGAGGACGCACACACAGTCATAAGACTTCACTTCAACTTTGACCACTGAATCACTGACTAGTTCTGAGAAAGAATCCCATGAATCTCAGTAACTAACAGATTTTATGCATTGGAGGAGGTATGATGTTACTCCCACTACAGACATTCAGCTGAATTCAACCTTCTCAGAAACCTTTACTTCTTCTCTAACCGATGAGTCTCCACCATAATGATGTCTCCTATATCTCATTTTGTCTGTGGTGACGTTTCTGATCACTATTCACGTCTGTGAGTGAGACACAGAG
This sequence comes from Gadopsis bispinosus, assembly GCA_036024995.1. Lineage (NCBI taxonomy): Eukaryota > Metazoa > Chordata > Actinopteri > Centrarchiformes > Percichthyidae > Gadopsis > Gadopsis bispinosus. Next base: position 21,630 of record JAVQJV010097437.1, read on the forward strand.
TGACAGTCAGTGTGGCTTCACCAACACCATTTTCCAATGGGTAGTGTTTTATTACTTGTTTAAGAAGCTATTTTAGTTTAGTTTAGTTCATCTACACCAACAGACGTGTCTACTGCTTCATCCTACTACTAATTTTAGTATTTTAATCATTACAATTGCACATCAGAGTCAGTAAATCTTTGCCCAGAACAGAAGCTCCCGAACTTCTTTCTGTCCAGATTGATGGTCAAACAACAAATGGAGTGAAAATGCAGGAATGACAGATGTTACATACCATTTCATCTTATACTTTATTTGTTAGTGCCTAAACTCACTGAAAGACGCCAAGGAAAGGAACAACCAATTACATTTTGGCTGTGATGCTAATGTATTGACACCAACAATTAGGCTCCCAAAGGTTTTTGGTTTGTACCCCCTTAAAACAAAAGAAAGTCAACATGCATCCCCAGTTGTGACCAGTTCCACAAAATAAGCATCTACTAAGTTCCTACATTACTGCAGCTCAGTAGGCGGTAGCTTGTAAATCTGTCATTTCGAAGCAGTTTCCCTGGCGACTGTTATGTCAGTGCTTGTTTTGCAAGGTCACGGTTGCCACACATGGTCAGTTGCTGTGTACCTGCCGAGATCAAATCAAGCCTGAACTCAGTCTCTTCTCTAAAGGAACAGATGGGTACCGGCAGCCACCACTTGCCAAACAAAAAGACTCTTGTTCCCCTCCTCGAGCTAATGTTTAACCCATGACAACACTTATTTCCTCTTGGTGGTTTGACATTAGGTACTACGTGCCACACACACACACACACACACATTTGTTTCGTTGTCCTTGACAGCTGAGCTGAAAAGTGATTTTCCTTTCATTGTTTTCGTCCTGTTTTGGTTCCCGTAAAACGATGAACGAAAACAGAAAACAGTTTGTCTACTTCCTGATGAACTTGCAGCATGTAGGTCAGCTGTGATATACGTGTGAAACTGGACAGATGGGGACTTCTGTTATTTCTCAATCCATCTCAACTCCCACAAGACATCATTTTTTTTGTCACTAAAGTGGAACCGCATCACAACATTTCTGGCTGATGAAACAGCCTGTTGAGCAATCGTTTTTAACAGAAGAGGGACATATTACTCGACTAAAAGGGTGAATGAAGTGTGCAGCAGTATGGTGACTTTCAAATGCGCTTCTTACAATAGTGGAAATGGCAGAGCGGGGCCGACTGAGGTTAAACCGTGCTTGAATCAGAAGTTAATCAAACAGAGACGGCGAGTCGCCACGGCAACCATAATTTGACGTGGAGCAGACTTGCTTGCGCCAACAAACAAATGCTTGACGACGTGCACCGAAAGCGAGCTCACATGAGTTGAGTGGAGTGTGGAGTGTTCTGCGCATGAGGCTGCTGATGTTAGTGGAGGTGCGTTTCCCACAGTCAAAGGGAAAATGGTGGACATCAGCTGCACGAGATAACATACACGAACTGTGTCTGTTTGTGGAGGAGTTGGACCAATGTGATGTTTTGATTACACGCTGCGAGGCCGATATTTGAAACTACATATAATCAAGCTAGATGACTCGTGATTTGATGGAAATTCCTTCCTGATCAGCTGGTAAATCTGTTATTATCGTTACTTATTTTTCAGATGGCAGACCAGAGGAGTCTGTTCGTGTGGCTCCATCTTACTCATACCTACTGTAAATGACAGAACAGGTCACATGACCATTCAAAAATGTTTTTTTAAAAGCCTTTTCTTATAAAATAAGATATTCCTTTATTAGTCCCTCAGTGGGGAAACTGCCCTTTATAGCTAAGGTGTGGTTAAGTTTAGGAAAAACAAACAAACACCTCTTGGTTTTGGTCATTTTTCAACATGTAAAGCACTTTAAATTGCCTTGTGTCTGAATGGTGGTGTATAAATAAACTTGCCTTGCCTTGCTAAGGTTTGGGAAAGATCAGCTGCGGTTCATGGTTAAAAGAATTCTGTCTTGTAACTGCAACCATCCACCCTCACGTTCACCATGACACCCTTTGGGACAGTCTAACGACATCATGCTTCTTCCACCTCTGCCACTCAAAGAGGACAGTCTTTGCTCCGTGTCTGGAAAACGTAAACATACGAGTTCTTTTCTCCCGACTTTGAGGCATGCTGCTCTAATTTATCACTTGGCAGTGACTGGTTAATCATTCACTCACTCACTGAGCTGCATCAGACAGATCAGGATGCATCTTGTCTCGTGATCAATTTGGTTAATAAATGTCAGTGCTTACAATAGCTCTATTAAATATATAACCCTTTGCTGTGTGACAGGAAAAACCAAAGGACCAACAATTTCATTTTTAAGGGAATAAGAGTGTCTACTTCTGACTCTGAGGACTCAACAGGCTGCAGTGAAATCTGCAAAAGATCTGGCGCATGTTTTGTATGATTCTTTTCTATCAGTATGTGTATTTTGATGCAGACCTAGACGCAGATGTAGATAAATTAGAGGATTATTTGGCTTTGATATGTAGTATGGGCACTCTAAGTGCTGTATAGTTTGTTTGCTGTGCTAATACCTTTAAAATCAATGTGGTAAAATGTGTTAACGGTGAAATGCTGCATAAAACACTTTTTTGAACGTGCTTACGATATCGTCAGTGGCATCCTTGGCAGCAGTGACTGACAGCACGAGGACCAGAGGCACGACAGTGGTGAACCAGGACAGAGAGGAGATCTGAGGAATCACCTGTAGGACACACACACACACCGAAACTGTCTTTAGTTGACTTTATTTTAAGTTTAGTTTTGGATGAGAACTGGAAAAGGAGAGAGGAAATACAGTCAAAATTTGGACAAACACTTAACAACAAAGAAAACATGCACATGACAACAGAAATGATATGATGTTAACAATCAATATGATGCACAAATAACAAATACAAAAGACATTTATTTTAAAGCGCTCTGAAATGAGAGACTGTGGTTGAGACAGGAGAGCTGTGGCTGTATCTTAAATGGCAAAAGGAAAGGTGCTTGTGTGTGCTAAGGAGAGAAGAGTCTGTGCATTTTGTCAGACACACGTACTCTTTTAAAAATGCATTTAATTTTTTTTAAAAAGTAGACACTTTTTCACACAAAGCTGCAAAAACATTCCTCTGTGCACAAGGAAAGTCAATCGTGCAGCTTTTGCGTTCTGTATCTGCATCTAATTTGGTCTATAAGACAAGTTTACATTTGCAGTTTTTCTTGATTTTGCAGACAATGTTAAAAACGCGTGCTCGTTGTGTCTACCGCGGAGGTTTTGTTCGGTCCCGTCCTGGTTTGTCTGGCTTTGCTTGCTATCAGGAGGATACCTCAAAAATGTTTCAACAGTTCAATGAAATTTGGATGAAAACTGAAGCCATGTCACGAGGAAGAATTGATTTGTTTTTGGTGTGAATCCAAGAATATGTTTAGGTTGATTCATGTTGATTGTAGTATTGTCATGAAGTCGCAAACCCTGATAGGTTCTGATGCATAAATAGGACGGAAACTGTGTATAATTTATTTAAAATTGCTGCTCCAGTTGCTCCTCATCTAGTGTCAGAGGAGGAGCAACGACCAACAACAGGACTGTTTTGCTGACGATCAGGTAACTTCCTGTGCTTGATATTACACTTCCTTAATCTCATTGCACTTGATTCATTCACATCCTGTTTGGTTAACACACAGCCGCACTGTGAGAAAGAGCAGTTGCTCGCTGTGGACATGTTCTTCTTCACTTCCAGAGACGTCTTTTTTAATTGTCGTCTATGGGGAAAGGTTCTGGGACAAACTGGAAGCAAAGCTGACTTGCCTTTGCTGCATCCAACTCTTTTAATACATATACGGAGGAACCCGTGGTGACCCGCTCCAGTACCAAACAACTCACAGAACTTCCCACCCTGGAGTCAAAATCCATGTCCTGCATAATAATATTCTCTCTGAATCTTTTCTTGTAAATGTGTCAAACATGCAGTCTGTCCTTAACCAACCTGAGAGAAGCAAGTCGAATTTTGCATTTTATTACTTGAGAGATTTCAAAATTTTGACATGAAACTTGCTTGACAGTTGGATGGAGGCCTTGCCTGCACGCGTTTGTTTCCCTCACCTGGAGCACCAGCAGAAACAGGAAGTAGGCGTTAGCGATCCTCTGGAACTGCTCAAACAGGTTAAGAGGTAGGAAGGAAAAGAAGTTGTACTTGGAGGTCTTGATGGCGTTCGTCTGGACGAGGAGGGAGAAAAGGTGACAGAAATATAAGACTGAGAGTTGCATCAATATAGGATTAATGTTGACATACACAGGCTTTTAAGAAATGCACGATGTAGATTGAATATACAACCTTTTTCAAGATGTCTCAAGCTTTAATTTTCAGTGAGCGATGCATTTAATGTTGGAGGAACGTCAAATTAGGTTCTAGTTTCTTGTGTGCATGTGGTTAACTACCGTGCTAAATATGCTTTGCCAGTGAGAAACTGAGGTCACCCGACCATCAGAACAGGAGACAAAAAAAAACCCCCGATCACGAGATTGGTCAGAACAAGAAGACAGTAGGTACATTTACAACATACTCTGTGGTCTCTGTAAATGTTAAATTCTTATAATAAATGCCACAGTTGGACACGTTTATCTGTAAGTTAATAAACTGTGACTGTTCAGAGTAAACCAGCAGTCACGCGGGCATCATTATTGTTTCCTTCTCCCTGACAAATACGATAATTCAGTCCTGTGAAGCACTGTGATGTGATCAAATATCCTTGCTCGACCTGTCGAATTAAGGTGTGTTGAGGTATTTTTTTTGTTTTTTCGAGAAGGAAGAGACAATAAAGTGATGTAAGTTTTACTTTTGTCACTCCTAAAGTAGCCTATGACAGTGTACCCATCTTAACCATGTTATTATTAAAGTACATATTTAATCATGTATTTTTCACACAAATTCAGCTCTTACGTAGCCACCTAATTACTTGCCTTCATGAATAGTCTAGGTGCAGATGAGCCACTCTCTTTAGGAGTTATAATAGTCCAAAAAATGATTGAGGTTTCTGTATCCTGACATGAGGAACATCCCTGTATTAACCAACATTGTACTAAGCTTACAGGGCACAATGCTAACTTTAGCAGGACTAAGCTAGCAGCAATCCAACACCAGCTAATGGGGCATGAGCCTAAAACGACATTAGCATTAGCTACGCTATAATTAACTGAAAAAACAAACCGGACAAACGGTTAAAGGCATTATCAGTATCAATACTCTGCTAAATTAGTCAAATTAAAAATGAGGTGAAACACTGTCTGACCTTAGGCAGCGTTAATGTTAGTCCAGGGCTATAAAGCACGTGTCATTCATGATGTACATCCTCTCGTGTTGTCATCAACATGTATGACTAAACACTCATTGCCTTCAAAACTGATAATATATGACACAATGGAAGTAGGTCATTTCATTTGCAATAATGGTGACGAGTCACAATTAAGCTTCTTCTTCGGTTTCATTTGGAGAAAACCACAAAATGTCATGAAGCCATTTTTCTTTTAATAGACATGACCTCACATCCTTCAGACATATCTTTGCTGTAATAATAATCTAACACCAGCTACAATGCATTGTTTACTGTTTGTTTCCTCCGTACTTATTACACTTAGTTGCTTCATGATGGAATAGTTACTAATGTTTAGTCCAACATCACTGACATTAATACAATCAGGAAACAATAAATATAAACATCCCATTCTTAGGTAGTTAAGTATCTACTGCATATCTATTCCATGCACATTGTGCAATGATTACATGATTACTCTGGTAGAGAGCGCCTTGGAAGTGTATTCCCTAGGAACACTTCTCAGAGTACATAAACGGTCAAAACCTCTCTGGATGTCTCTGCCCACTCTAAAATGTTGAGGTCAGGCTCTTTGAGGACCAAAACAGAACCAGAAGAGCAGCTTGTGGACCCCCGGAATGCATCCTTACAGAAGTCACTCAGAATTCCATGTTCACATGTTGGAAATCTCTGCGTTGCAGCTTTGTTCATCTGCAATGAAACTGTTCATTGGGTCTGCTGGACGTCCACACTAACGTATAATAATAATAATAATAATAATAAACTTTATTTATATAGCACCTTCCATACAAGAAATGCAGTTCAAAGTGCTTTACAAAAAAGATATTAAATGCACCAAGTGCTTAACACAATAGAATGCCATAAAACAGACATGACAAAAACATATGTTTTTCCTTTAAAACACTTTTTATAAATAACTTTAGCCTGGCGTCCACGCTACTCCGGCGCTTTCTAACTCATAAAACAGAGAGTTTTTAAAACGCTGCCGACCCCGTTTTAGTTTGAAACCTCGGGAACAGAGACGTTCGCTTCCTGATTGGGCCTTGCCAGCCACGACGTGTCCTTCCCTGATTCGTCACTCTGCTATCTCGTGACCCTTTTCCGGGAGGGAAAAAAAAAAAGCCAAACATCAGCCTCGGCTACCATTGGTCAACATTGATAACGAATTACAATGCTTATTTTCTGTAACAGTTCTGTCGTCCAGCCGCAGAGGAGACAATCTGCTTCCTGTTTACGCCGGCGCGTGAATACGAAGGATCCTTGAGGGTTCTTCTCAGATGTTTGACTTCATGAGAGTGCAACCTGGTGGGATGCATTTGCCGTGTGCCAGGTGGATCTTATCAGGAGGCTGAAAGCTCTGGCCGGCCGGACTTTGACTCCCTTGTCACCTTATCACTGGATCTCTTTACTAACAACGGCGCCCACGTGTTACTGCAGATGTTTCAGATGTCTGTAAATGTTAAATACACAAGCAGGGGAAATACCCTTTGTTGGTATTTTCCACTAGTTTGTTGGTATTTTCCACTAGTTTTGCCCCCTTGAGGGTTGCATGGAAGATGATTTTAACCAAAAGCATAATTCAAATGGAAAATTAAAAGGTTAGGGGAAAAATCTATTTTAAACAACTCTTCCCTTTTTCATTCCAGGTTTTTCAGTTTCATATTACGTGTTAAAAGTCTTACATACTGTACATGTATGTGTCTTTGTATGTGTACATTTATGCATATGTGTATATACTGAAATGTATATGTCTATGTATGTATATTTATTTTGGTGTGTATATGTTTATATACACTGTTTTTATCCCCTTGTTTTATAGTTAGTCTGTCGTGTAACTC